>VWYK01015449.1:0-13859 GCA_013399775.1 Semnornis frantzii | reverse complement strand
ACAGATTCTCCTGCCTCTGTAATTACTTACCTATTTGAATTTTATCTGGAATCTTTCCTCAAGCTTGGGGTTTATTTAACAGGATAATCACCTCTTATCATATTCCTCTGACAGTGTATCTTAGGCTACTGTTATGCTACACCATTCCAGTTTGATACATCAACATCACAAATCAGTGACCTAGCATTTTTTTCTCTTGATTTGGGTTACAGAAGGTGGGACATGGTGTAATAGAGTTGTACCCTGTACTGGCATGAGTATCTGCTTTACATCTCTGTAATTATGCCCTTCTCTGGAAACAAACTGACTGTGCTTACATAAAGAAGAATCATATTGAGAAATTAATCTTTTTGGTATTAGAATAAGCTAAGCTTTTAGAATGATGTAGGTGATAAAATTATTTCCAGTGAAGAACAACAGATATCAGAGAACCTTTTCTTTGCTGTAAGATGGTATGTGGCTTTTACCAATGCTAACACTGAATTATTGTGTTCTACAGATTCCTCACTTTGAATGGAATTCTATGGTTCTGTCAGCAAAAGATGAACAGCTAGAATATCTGAGAAAGCATCTCTATGGAATACAGTAATCTCAGATGTGGAGTCAAAACTACGTCATACAAACACTTTATTGCTTTAAACTTCTTGCAATCCTGGAATACTTAGTTTCAGAAATGGTGTGAATCATCTGGATCAAGGCTTGTTATGGGGCATCAAGAAATTTAATCCTCAATTTGTTATCTATTGCAAAAGGCAGGTCACAGTGGGCCAAGATGATGTGACAGAGATGCTTAAAAATCTCCCATTATCTGGAAGCTATTCTTTAAGTACCTGAGTCTTTTATAGTTTTGCCATAAAATCGCACCATTATCTCCTAAATAAATAGCACAAGAGATTTAACCAGACATAAAACTGTCCAAAGATAAATTTGGTATGACTCTCAACTGTGAGAGAGGAGGCAGGAGATCTGCAAGAAACTGTCTGTCCTCCAGCATGTGACAGAATGAGCAATAGGGATCAAACAGTATCTTTGCTGCGAAACTAAGAAACTGAAATGAAGATTTACTAAGAATAGGACTGCCATTGCAGCCATTCTGTTTCCATCTTCCAAAACAGAGGCACCATGGGTGATTGTATTGGGGGAGGATGTTGTGCAGTGAAGAAGCTCCAGCTGCTTCTCCTACCCTGTGATGTGGCATGCACAGAAGAAGTATGGCTTGAGCCTTCTGAACCCCTTTATGTACTTAAGACAGACTAATTCTAGAGGTCTGGCAGCCACTCAAACTCTTGAAACACCTGTACTCCAGTTAAATGCAACTTGGAAGAGATACCTGAAAGATTTATACAAGAAAAGAAGAAAATAATGCTTATGTCAGACAGAGGCACATGCTAGCAACTCATTAATTCATTAAATTTATCATTGTGTCATAATGCATTGGACTAGTCTTTGCTAATAGAAATAAAATTAGACAAACCATCTAACCTGCCTGTTCTGTAAATAAGACAGCGTACAGAAGAGCAAAATTAGTCCAAAATGGCCACAAAGAATCAAAACCAGGAAAAGTCTTCATAGAGTGACGACCACCTTGATGGTGAAAAACACTGCTGCTTTATTTATCATGTCTCAAAACCATCTGCCACTTACCAGGCTTCTTGTGTTCATGCTCAGCCAGGGTTTGTGTCAAGAGGCATCAGATACTGAGATGCAGCAGCAAGAAGTGGAATAGCCACGAGAATGTTCACTGCAGAGCAGTAACTGTGGAGTGGCTGTGCTTTTGCAAATCATCCCATTTTCAGGGGCAGGCATGTGACTACAGCTGCCGTTACCTCATGACAACTGTTAGCTGTGTTTCTCTTTCACTGGTTTGGTTTGCCACATATACAATATGTGTATGTCTTCTTGACTTTTTAGTAGAAGCAATAGAAATTCTTCTTACCACTTCCTTTGAAACTTGGCAGAAGTAAGCAGCTGTATTTCTGAACTGACCATTATGCACCTAGTTATCTTTCCTTTTTTTTAACTACTTCAATTACAGAAGAAAGTATTTTTTATTGACTGCTTACAAATCAGACCACTAGTGAAAAGCAACAAAAAAAACAATAGAACTGATCTAAGCTATAAGGTTCTTTCCTCCCAGGCAGTCCTCACATTTGTAGGACGACTGAAAATGCTAATAGATGTTTGGCTGCTTATGGTACCAAATGGACAAGGATGTGAGGACACAGGAGATGAGTGCTTTGAGGAAATGTCATTGAAGGCACAGAACACAGGCTATATGCATGTTACATTTTGTATGAAAGGGAGAAGACAATAAACATAGGTTAGGGTTTCAGAAGATGAGCTGCAAGTCAGAGGGCTATGACCTGTACAGATGGCCTTCAAGTAGCACCTTTTGGAGTGTAAGATGGCAGTGGGCGTAGCTGAAATGATCAGTCATGAGTAGTCACATGTTTGAGCAGAACTCTGATTTTCAGGTGTCTGGCAGTCATTGTTCCAAGCCAGGTATATTCAAGTTATGTATGAATAAAACCATGAGTATTCTCAACGGGAAGAAGATTAAAACTTGCTATGAGTGGATTCAGAAAGGGCAGCTAAGAGAACAGATATATGAGTACTTCAGTAAAATGTCCTACTTCTGATTCTTTGCAGTCATTCTCCCTAAATTCAATCAGCAAGTGTTGGACCAGATGGCTGGTGTAAACCAGTGATTTAAATGGAACCAATGAAAAGATGGCAAAAACAGCTGAAGATATGGGTACTAAAGGGAAAAATACAGATTAACTACCAGTCTACAGAAACATACTGAAATGAGCTGTGATAGCTCTGCCTTTGTGTTTACCTCTGTCCCCTGGGAAGGCATGGCAAGAGATCATTTGATGGTTTTAATTGCTATATGGTGAGGAATAGTGGGCTTGTTTTACTTCCATATGAATCGTAATTAGATTTCGGTTTAGGAGATCCTTTAGATTTACTACATCCATTCTAGTTAATGAGGAAATCCTTTGAAGAGATACTCTGTAACACTGGTGTCCTGGTAGGCCTAAACAGGCCAAGTGGGCTTGTAAATGTCCTGGCTTGCCCAGGCATGTTCCCCTGCTCCCCCTCCCTCTGTACTGGGGGTGGTGGCCACAGGAAAGGGACAAAAGCCCCAGCTTCACCTAATATGGGCAAACTGCCATCCTGATGGGCCTTTGGACATAGATTAGCCAATCAGTCTCGGGCTGAAATGCATATAAAGGATGAGCAGGTAGCACATTGGGCTCTCTCTGCTATGGGGCTCTCTGCTATTGTATCCTGCCTGCCGAGGCCCTGATGCCTCCACGCGTTCGGCCTGCACAGCCAGCGTGACCGTGCCGAGACTGCACAGCGAAGACGTCTGCCTGCACATGAGAGCCTGCTGCCAAGAGAGCCAGGACCAGGTCAGAGATCGTCTGCCTCATTTCTGAAGCATCCAGGAGCCTGAGGAAGCTCCAAAGCCTCTAGCAGCTTTCAGCCTGGTAGCAGCCCCGCCATGTGCTTTGGGTATTGTCCCATAATATTTTGTGAGTAAATACTTCAAGCCCCTTGTAATCATTGACTGCCTTCTGCCATAAGCAGAAAGGAGCTTCCTGCGTCCATCCAGTGGCTAAGCAGGATAACTAAGCGGTGTAAGTGACCGCACAAACCTTCTCTTCCAGTAAAAATGTTTGCTTCTGCTAGTTGCCTTTAAAGACTTCCAGTTTTGCCTGTTCCCTGCATGTATAAATTTCCAAATGGTGCGTTTTTGAACCTTGTATATAAGTTTTGTGGCGAGATTTGATGTAAATAAACAGTTCTCATAGTTATTAACAATCTCTGCCTGGACATCAAAATTAATATCATTATTTTTAATCCATTTCATTTACAACTGGGTATGCTGTACTTTACAAAAACTGAGTGCTCTGTTTTGACCAGAGGTTCTATTAAGAAATCCGTGTCCTGTCAATATGATAGTGATCATGAGCTGATCACTAAGAGACACCAGCAAATGATACTTGTATGGTTTTAAAAAGAAAAGTTAATTGTTAGATGTTTCAACACTAAAACATCATCTCTTGTTACTAGATGGAAAAGTCCTCTCTGCTCTAGGTATTTGCTGGTCATCAGTTCTTCTGGGACTTCTTAATGAATGCTTGTTAATGGCCTCGGATCTCTGAGAAAAACTTCAATAAAATACGTGCTTTGGAAGTAAATATAAAAGCATTTAAAAAAAGTGTAAAATCCTTGTTGCCAGAACCCTAAACACAGCAGATGAAACAGTGAGGTGTTTAACTTTGTGAACTTCTTTCTCTTTCTTCATGTCTGGCTATTAGTGCAGCTTTGGCAGCTGAGCCTGGAATTTCTTAGGCCATGCTGCTCTCATTTTTAACACACACCTCAATTCTAGGCTAAATTATTTTTAGAAGGCTCTAATGAAAATCTTTTCAAGATATAGTTGAGGAATGCAAGATTTACATACATTGCAGAAGGAGGAAACCAGGCTGTACAAACAGCCAGTTAGATTAAAATTAGCTACCTACTAGTAGTATTTAACTTAATAAATTCATGGGTAGTGTTTGGAGAATAAGCCATCAATATCCTGGATTGTCTAGCATGAGGAAGTCTAACTAGTTTTATAGGCAATCTCACAGAGTGAAAAATGGAGTTCTCTCTGAAATCTTCCTTTATTCTAAACAGCATTACTTAGGGTTCTTCAGGATTTTAAACACTGGCGAAAATTCAGTTGTTGTGGGTTAGCTAGTGAATATCTTAAGACCTGGACAGACAGATGAACTGTTTAACAGTTAACAATATAACTAGTATGCTGCTACAAGCCCCTGTACAATGTGGGGACACTTTCATGCAACACAACCAGAACAGGCTATTGAAACTCCCTCACCGTATGGCACTTTCCAGCATTTTGTTTACAGTTTAGATAATTTGAAGAGGTTTAAGCGTGTAGCCAGGCAGGAGGCTCCAGTAGCATAGCGGATCTCTTTCAATATGCCAGTCCATTCCTTCTTTTCATCGTCATACCTGCATTTAACAAAATAAAGTCATAACATAGTTTTTGAAAATTTGATTTTGATGCAAAAGCTTGTAGCAACCAGGTGCTAGACTGTGTCACAGAAGGCTGCTTTTGCCCTCCAGAACAGAACAGAAAGATACTCTCATGCATGAGAGTTGGCCTTTTCCTGGTCCCTAAAGCTTATTGCTGGCCTGTGCCATGCTTGCATTACTCGTGTAAAAGATTCCTCCATCTCTTAAGTATCCCTTCTGAGTTCTTTCAGATTCTTACAGGTGGTTTTTCTGGGAATCTTCTTCCTTTCCTTCCACCAGTTAAAACTCCTGAATTTACCTTAACCAATGGAGAGTTACAACAGAGATGCGATGTTTCAAGGCTTCAAGGAGACCTTATAGTAGCCTGCCAGTATCTGAAGGGAGCCTACAGAAAGGCTGGGGAGGGACTATTTACAAGGTCTTGTAATGACAGGATAAGGGGTAATGGGTTTAAACTGGCAGAGGAGAGATTTAAGCTGGATGTTAGGAGGAAGTTCTTGACAGTGAGGGTGGTGAGACACTGGAACAGGCTGCCCAGGGAGGTTGTGGCTGCTCCCTCCCTGGAGGTGTTCAAGGCCAGGTTGGATGAGGCCTTAAGTGACCTGTACTAGTGGGAGGTGTCCCTGCTTAAGGCAGGGGGGTGGAACTAGATGATCTTTGAGGTCCCTTCCAACCTTACCATTCTATGATTCTATGAGTCATCATTGTTACCTTGGTGTAGATTAAAAAAAATGTAGGAGATAAGGATTTTTTACTTTCTTGGAATACCACATGCATATGTATAAACCTCTGTGTATACAGGCTTTTCTGCAGAAGGAAGTAATGAAAGAATATATCAGCCTTAGGCTTAACCTGCCAAGAGAGATGACAACTTACTCTTTAAAAGAGTAAATGAATCTGAAGATCATGGTCTTCAGACATGATCATTATTTATTACTGACAAACATTTCTATCTGCCAATAAGGTCTTTACAACCTGTGCTATGGTTCATTTCCAGAGTTAAACAGAAAACTAATTTTAGTGTCCAGTGTCTGCAAATCTCAATTTTAGATAGGGCTTTCTATCAGGAAAGCGTGATTAAAATAAAACTTACTTCCATATGTCAGTTACTTCATTGGGTGCAAATTCTTTGGATTCAAGCTGAATCATTGCAAAGCCTCCAATAGCATACAATGCTCCACTTAAGGTGACTAAACTGATGGAACTTCTCTCTTGGGGAAATTCAGGCATAACCTCCCACCTAAAGATGAAAAGAAAATTCTAAATTAAACACATGAGAAATACTCTAAAGTGAATGCACTAAAATACACTTCTGAGTGACCTAAATTCAGGTACCAAGAACGTTTGGGTGAATGGTTTAGCAAAAGGAAAAAGTGTTGAGATTTATCAGCAGTGAGTTTTAGTCTCTGTTCCCACAGGGAATTCCTGCAAGTCTTAAGTGATGGCATTACACTGTGATGACATCTCTTCCTGAAGACTGTTTCTTACAGGTTGCCTGGTCCCATCATCATAATATGCTTTATACAAATGTACTGTTCTTCAGCTACTCAGTTTTTTTCATATAGTTTCCAAAATGCATATTAATTTCAAGTGGCATTTGACTTGATAATTTTACAGAAGTAACCAGAGCTTGTTACCATAATTTTACATTTTCTGCCAATACACACCCTATGAACATCTAAAACATACAGGTATCTCCCTTATGAATATTGTCAACACCAAACCTAACAGGTTAATTTGTCTCTTTTGCTTGTGTGGCTTGACTGTAACAAAACATAGCAGACCAGGACCTATAGGTTTTCCAGACCACAAGCTGCATGTGTTTCTGATCAATGGAAGAGAAGAATGTGCCATATGTGGTGAGTAAATGACCTTTCCTCTGCTGTCTACAGAATGTATGAAGTCCAGAGTTCCCTCACAGAATTGCTTCTCGTGTAATTCACATTTTTTATTGTCAAAATTTGTAAGCAAGTCTCTTCAGGGGAGCATACATTTAAATGAAAGTGTGTTGTGAGGTTGATGGCTGCAATGCCACTTGTCAGGAAGGACACCATGGCCAAATGTGTTCATATATAATGGAAGTGCTTAATAATAAAATAAAGGTGCATCCAGGACCATGTACAAGTTGAGCTATCATAACAAAGATTTATTGATATTAGTTTAAAATGCAGTTTGTGAATGAGATAACAAGAAGGCAAAGTAACAAAAGTAACAAGAGAAACTGAGTGACCCTGATAAAGAGGCCATGAACTCTAAGAAAATCATAAACATTTGAGGTATTCTGGCTGTGAAAAACACTGGAAAGTATCTGGTCTTGTCATTAGTTTTTCTTCATAGTATTTCAGAGCATGCATTTAAAACTGAAAGCCTTCCTGGAGTTTTTGTGTTGAATCAGTAAGCAGATTTATTTGTATGTCACTAACCAGTAGTAAATGGAATTTGCTGTAATAAGGTTAAGTGAACAGCAAGACATCACAAGGCCAGATACCCAAAGGACATTCAGTCCTGTTCAGGCACCTGATTTCTCTTGCTGGGGTTACATATCTAGTGCCAGTGCTGTTTCAACAACATTGTGCAGCGCACCTCTCCTGCTTTGCCAGCACACCTGTTCATGTGGCTGTGTGGTCAGTGCACAAAATGCATGTCAGGGCAGCAAACGTGGAACAGGCTCTTGGAGCTGCTGCTGCTGGTAAAGAGAGTACAGGCACCTGAAACACTTTTGTGATTCATATGTTAGAGCTCCTAAACCCTAGATGATAAACCCTTGCTTAAAAATATCTTGAATACTGCACTTACTTATTGGTAGTCAGATCAAAAGCTTCAACAGATGCAGTAAGGCCTTCTTCAGTGACACCACCTGCAATGACAATCTTGCCCTTATGGATAGCTGTTCCAAACATTGAGCGAGCCACTTTCATTGGAGCTAGGTCTCTCCAGTCTCCTTTCTTGGGATTGTATACAAATACTCTATTAGTGCATTTCCTGGAAAGGAAAAACAAAACTTTTGATCATTTCCAATAAACTTGTGGCTTAATCCAAGTGAAACCTAATTGATGTGGATGATATGGGTTTATGTATAATACCTCTTTCCTCCCTCTGAGATATTTTCTTGGATCTAATCTTGGAATCTGCGTGTCTACAAAGCACTAGTTGCATCCATAGAACTAAATCAAACATTAAATGCTGCTTACACAGGGCAGCAAATTCATTGTACTTCACAAAAGAAAGACAATGTCTGTTCCCAGCTTATGCTGTTCAGATGGGAGTGTGGAGGAATGCATGACAGAGGTTAAAAAATAAAGATTATGCTGCTGTTTTGGTGAGCTTGTATCTTAAAAGTCCCCTGTGCAAACACTGAAAAATTACTACCCTGCGGTCAATGAGTGAAAACTTTGATTTGCTGATGTTACACCCAGTAAGATTTAACAGGCATCATACATGAGAAAATTGGAAAAATGGACACAGTAGTTCCATGGCACCTAAATATTTCTATCTGGAAGAAAATAGTAGTTTCAGCAAGGGTACTCATAGCTAAATATTACTAATGTGTCTGCAGTGCAAGTAAAATTTGGCTTGGAAATATATACAGTCATTAAAATAATTAGTTGGGATTACAATTTGTATGGAATTTTACTTTATGAAAAAGATACACCTTAATGTGTTCCCATCTGCCAAGTTGTTAACAACCTAAACTCAGAGATGTTTAAAAGGAAACCCTGATTTCTGAGTGTGAGGGCGTACAATCCATAACGGACCAACCAAGTACTGCTATAAATTGTCATGAAAAGACTTCAGAGACTCACTTATCATCAGTTTTCCCACCAAGACAATATATCAGTCCATTGTTTGAAATAGTAGCATGGCCATATACTTTGAGGGGTAGCTTTTTGATCTCACTCCATTTCATTGCCCTGAAACAAAAATACCATCATCATTAGCTGTTTCAAATAACTATGGGCTATTTACATGTTCTCAGTGGGCATAATTAAATTTTAAACGTACTCAGGATCATAGCACAGTACTGAATCTAGAGACTCCTCGGTGCGAAGGTCCTTGCCTGCAATTACATAGATCTTGTTGTCCGACTCTCCCAGCCCAAAGAGACACCTGGCTGACGGCAGTGGAGGAAGGGCAACCCACTCCCCAGCAATGTTATCCAGCTGAAAGAGTGTCAGAACAGGAAGCGTTAGGAAAAGCAAATGGTAAAAATCCAGACAACAAAAATCGTTCTACAAAAGTAATCTAATTGTACTCACTGTCTCTCAGCTCATCTGTTTGCATGAACAACCAACCCTCAGTGCAACTAATGAACAATGACTTCTACCCACCCATGCTTCATGGTGCCTAGACCTAGCAAAGTCAATGCCACACAGCTCATTGCATCTGCTCACTCTCACTCGCCCCCACAGTTTATTTGCTTATTTGCCTCGTTATTAAGCCTCTCTTCCTTGTTTAAAGGTCCTCTACTCTCTGGGTGCCCTGTAACATGTTGGAAAGTGCAAGTTGTCCTTCCTGCCTAAAGGGAGCAGGAAGACTTCACTCCTAAGCAAAAAAGACAGGCAATGCAAATCCATTGACAATATTGATGTCATTCCTACTGAAGTACTCCCACAGCTGCCTCAAATTCATATTTAGTATGCTGAAAACACCTACAGAGAAGCAGCAGCAGGAGGAGAGAAGGAAAAAGAAACCAAACAGGCAGGAGGACAGAAGGAGAAAGAAACCAACCAACCCAAATATTTTTCCAGAACTGTGGTGCTTAGTTTTTTATTTGTTTTGAGAACTTACACTTGAAGCAGAATGCTCTTTAATATTATAAAAGAATACTTTCTTCTATTATATACAGATCAGCTTTGCAGTGTACAGGAAAGGAAGGTAAAAAGGGGAATTTGTATGAGTGTAAAGGCATTTGATAAAAGGCAAGAGAAAGTTCATATTAATCATCTGGGTTTAGCTCAGTGACATCCTTTTTCCATAAGTATGTTCCACAGTCAAAGTCTCCAAGCATCTCACAAATTTGACAGACCATCCCTATTGGACAGGAAGTTTTATTGCAGTAGTGAAATTTAGCTCATGGACATGGATTGCCCCAGTAGATAGATCTGGGTGGCACAACGAGATACACCTATTGCAGATCACAGTGTGCTTGGTGAATCAGTCTTGAAGACAACATACTGACTGATGATGGGGCATAAACTAGTCATGCATTTTTGAGCCAGTGGCAGCCTTGTTTTCTCCTAGGTTGCTAGCTAAGTTACAAGTCTTTCTCCTAGGTTACTAGCCTTCCAGTATCTGAAGGGAGCCTACAGAAAGGCTGGGGAGGGACTATTTACAAGGTCTTGTAATGACAGGATGAGGAGTAATGGGTTTAGGAAGAAGTTCTTTGCGGTGAGGGTGGTGAAACACTGGAACAGGCTGCCCAGGGAGGTTGTGGACACCCCCACCGCCCCATCCCCTCCCTGGAGGTGTTCAAGGCTAGTTTGGATGAGGCCTTGAGTGACCTGTTGTAGTGGGAGGCATCCCTGCCTATGGCGGGGGTTTGGAACTAGATGATCTTTAAGGTCCCTTCCAACCTAAACCATTCTAATGATTCTACCAAATAAAATGGCAATAGATGCTTTACTGGTGGAGAAAAGCGAAAAGCAGTTTGGCACCACATTACTATTTTCAAGTAACAGCCATAGGGGCAATGTGAGCAAGTATTTTAGTAGCAGCAAGCAAGCTTAAATATAGGAAGCAAGAGAGCAGGACTTCAGTAAATGGGTGTAGACACATAAAGTAAAATTCTGAGAACTTCATCAACTTTTAATCTCAGTTTTGAGGTTTAGTTTCCTAGAGGTACCTTTCCAGTAGCCTGAGAGACTGTTCAGTTCTGGATTGTATACATTACAACATCAACACAGAATTTCTATTAGAAGAGTATTTCTATAGCCAGTTTTGCATTTCAGTAATCAATGAAATGAAACGGTGCTAATCCTGCTCTAGCAAACTCAGACTTCCTTCCCACAGATATAAACAATGCCTCAAAACGGCTCTTTCATTGCCATCACAGTGAGCCATACTGTGGCTATTTGCATATTTTAATATCTGAAGACTTTAAATTCAATCACTGTTTATCACTCTGCTTTATTTCATATTGCAGCAGGACCTGCTTTCACTCCACTAAGCCAATGTGCCTAAAGACAGGACGTGGCCAGCATCACACTGTAATTCACCACAGGACAGTTTAAATATGCCCCAAAGCATGCAGCCTGGTAGCTAAAAACACAGTAGAATTACCTGAAGGTGTAAACATGTCAAATAGTATTTTTATTGATTTTTCTGAAATATGTTGTGGAAGCTACAGCCTATTATTAATTTGGCTTATATTTACACAGATTTACAAAGATAGAAGATTACACTCATTTGAAACATGGTATTTAGTGTACTAATATTGGCACATTTACCTTTAAAATATGTATTTTAGAATGTCCTTAGGTTTTCAAAGGACTTCTGGAATTTAGTGACAAAAGTGGCATTCAAAATATGCATATTACTGCTGTCATAAAATTATTTTAGATGGGAAAAAAAGGACATCTCCTTAGTTCTAAAGCAGCTAAACAGTCAACCTTCATGGAAGTTAACAGAAATATACAGAAGGTATTTGACAAAAATATTACCAGGCTTAAACATATTCATCTGTACCATGAAAAAATTTGGGCCTTAGACAATGACAGCTAGTGCCTAGATATAACACACTAATCCTTTTCATCTTGAAATAGAAGATGCAAGCCCCTTATATTCATTTATCTCTCTGAGACAGAATAGCTCACTTTAGATACTTTTATTAGTGGTACATAGAGACTAGATAACTCATTTGCACAGACTCAGAATAGTTTTCAGTAATCTTGTATGTAAGCACCAACAATTAAAAAACTTATACCTGGAAGAAGTATGACTGGAAAGGCTGATCCTTGTTCTCCTCTTCCACATACAGTCCTCCAACAACATAGACCTGGTTTTGTTTGGTGACTATACTGGAATGATTTCTGGGAATCTGTTCTGCCAGGGCTGCTAGGTAGCATTCGTTTTCAAGAGGATCATAAGCTACTGCAGCAGTGTCATTAACCAGAAGAATTAGGTCTTTGACAAACATGCCATGCCTGGGAAGGTCATTAAGGTAGCCAGGCAGTAAATCTTCATCTCCTACATCGCCGTTCACCTCCCCTTTGGTTGACTTTTCTGTACTCTTGCTGGAGTCAGGCAGTTTTCCAGCAAAAGCATCTTTAATAATCTTTACTTTCTTCTGAAGCTCTGAGTTGCTTTTAATTATATCATCCTTCTCTACATGTTCTTTGAAATATTTTTCTGGCATAAGACGAAAACGTATGCAGTCAAAAATTTCCCCCAGGCTCTTAACTCTGTTCTCCTTGTCTGTTCGGACCCATCTCATTACTGCTTCAAATACCAGTTCTTCCTTCTCTACATTTAAGCTATCAGGTGAAATAACTGAGATAAGCTCATGTGGGGCAAGCTGCATGAAGTCCTCTTCTTTGCAGATCTGCGCAAAATGGTCTGAAACAAAATCACGGGCAGAAAATGCAAGTCTTGGGCAATCAAGCAGAACACCTAATCGAAGGATGGCCAGACAGTTACCAACAGCAAGCCTCTTCTGAAGATAGGAGACACACACCGTGAATACAGAAGGGATCTGAAAGCGACTGGCCAAAGCAAAAATATCTTGCACATTAGAATCATTAAGATCAATACTTGCTGAATAAAGGTATTTGACAATCATATCTAGGATGTTGGGGTCAACATTATCTAGAACCACCTCCTTCTTTTTCTCTTCATTTTGCTCAGATAAGAAATACTCACGAAAATAAGGGCTACATGCCGACAGAATCAATCTGTGGCAAGGCAGGCTTCTGTCACCAGCTTTTAGAGAGCAATCTATAAACTTTTTCTCTTCAAGAAGTTCCTTGAGGCCATCCTGAAGAAGGGTGGATTGGTACAGCCTGAGCTCTTCGGTGAGTTCCCTTTGGGAATCCATTTCGCGAATAGTTGAGAAAGGGGAGGGAGCAGAAAGCTTTAGCTGTTGTCTGCCCAAAGGTTTGCCTGTAAAAAAGACAGACCAATGTGCTTTGCCCTGCCTGAAGCTTCTGCAACTTAATCTCACTAGCTAAATATAGATACATACTCTCACAGTTGGAATTTAGGATGGATGGTTTGGAAAAAAAAGAGTTGCTCTCACAGCTGTCAAAGACTGAAAGAAGCAACTGTTGCTTTTAGTCACTATGGTCAGGTTTTCCCATCATTCTCCACATTGAATCAATGAGGTCACGTGCAGCATAAGAAATCTGACGCAAATAAGGACAGCAGAATCTGACCCTTGGTGAGGCAGCTATGATCAAGATATATCTCATGTCAATATACATCACCAAATATTCTGAAATAATATTGTTGTCAGCTGCAACTACTGTTAGCTTTTTCAGAGATGCTTAATACATCTCATCGCTGCAGTCACAAAGGTTTTTTTAAACCTCAGAGCTTTGTACCAATTCTCTATGCTCTAAGATTATTTTTATACACCTACCTCATCTGCAGTTTCTTCAGATATTTAAGAACCTTCTTAGTATCTGTTTGGCTCCATTTATTTTAAGACAAACCTCTACTGTTTAGACATGAAATATGCATTATGTGGGTATGGTTCTGCCTTCATAAATTACTTAGAATGAAGTCTCCAACACTCCCTTTACCAACACCATTCTTAGTTTCAGATTATCTGTAGACACTATTAGTCCTTTTGATTGATAGAAATG
>VWYK01015407.1:1416-63251 GCA_013399775.1 Semnornis frantzii | reverse complement strand
TTCTATGATTCTGTGATTCCTGAGGGATTAGAAAACTTGGAAAAGGTACCAGCAGCATCTCAATTTATTTCTGACTATTCAAGAGTGTTTGTTCTAGTCAAAGTCTGATCATAGGAGTGTTTCTTTCCCTTAGTCTGGAGATGTGGTTATTCTGCACCCAAATCATCAGGCTTTGCTGCATGGCTGTTGGTGGGAGGCTAAGAGCAAACACAAAGAGTATCTTTCTTACTTGCCCAGCACAAGTTGATCAGGAGAGTGAGACAGTTCACCCCCACTCATTAGTGTCGCTGAAAGATTTGTCTTTAGTATGAATTCGTATTGCTGAGTTCCACTGTTTTGGATCATATTCTGCTAAAGTGCTTTTGGTATCAATTTGCAATTTTTCTGCTGCAAGCAATGCAGCTTTTTCCTCTTGTGGAGTTTCCGAGGGCACTTTTCAGTACAGGGATACAGTCTGCACTTGGTTTTATTTTAGTGTGTTCTGCCCCGCTGAGTAAGTGGTACGTAAGGTGGCCTAATATTGTTCTGATTTTCTCACATTTGACCTCCTAGTAGCTTGTTCATTACTGGGCAGTTTTTTTGGCCCGCCCCTGATCTTAGTTCCATCAACCAGAGGAGTTCAGGGACAGGAGGAAGCATTTGATGCCAGATCTCTGTGTACTCTGTGCAAACTGGAGAACATACTAGGTTCTTACACAAATGGGTAAAGCTTCCTGTTTGTGAGAACTATGCAGACAGATCACACACCTTGATTGGCTGTGGGGTCCTAACTTTCAATTTGCAAAGGGTTAAGACCTCTTGGTCTTCTCTGAAAAAACTCACAGAATTGGCTGAAAAAGAAAGAGTGGATTCATATTTACAGTGAAAACTGTTCCTGCTCCCTGGTTGGGTTTGATCTCTCACATGAGCTCAAAGCACGCTCCTTGAAGGCCTGGGTGACTTTGCCAACATCTCTTTGCATGTTTATGAAGCACATGCTCAAGGTTCAGTCACATGTTGTTCTGGCTGCATCAAAACAACATGAAAGCAGGAAGCTTTGTTTGCCCATCCTGTGCCATAGTCGTTGAGCCACCCTATTTGAGAACGCTGCTGCTTGGCAAGTCACCAGTCATCAGGAGTGGTGGATATGTAGAATAATGGTCAAGGATGCAGTTTTCACTGGATGATAAATGGAGTTACTTGAGTTGTAGCTCACATGTGCTGCAGGACATTCTCTGACTCACACCTCAGCAGAGACCTAAACTGTTTGGATTATTAGCTGCCGTTATGGCTGGACTTGTGCACCCTTTGTGGTTTTATCATACCAAGTAAAACCATCCAGGTCACACACACACCCTGTTCTAAACTGTGCAGATTTGGAAAACTGTCATCTGTGTTTGGAGAGAGTAGGGGCACTCACCCAGGAGGAAAGCTTTGTGAGCAGCCCATCTTCAGCAACTGCAAAGGTGTGTGTCTTCTTCCTAAGGCAGCAATCCAGGAGTGCTTATATCTATTCCTGATCCATGTTTTATATTAGTATTCCTACTCACTGGCCTGAAAAGAAAGCTCCATTTCATGTCTTACCTTTGGCACTTGGATTTGAAAGTGTTGGGTTTACCTTACCAGGCTGGCATGCCAGAGTTTCAAGTCACAAATAAGTTTCTCTTGTGTGCATCATTAATCNGTGGCGGTGGGGGGGGGTGGGGGGGTGGGCGTTATGCTTCGAAATATCTACAGCTCACAAATAAAGGCATGAGAGGGCTGTAAAGCTGGTGGAAATCTGCCTGGCTGAGATAAGTGAACAGTGTGGCACCCATAGGAAATAAAGATATCATACTGGGAATGGTTCTTTCCCTTAGGGAGGATCTTACATACCAGAGAAATTAGCTCTGACATAATCAGTTCCTTCAGGGACCCTGAATAGTGTCTTTTCTTGGTAGTTATGCACTGGGTAGCTAATAAACAAGAAATGTAGAATGTTTGGGGTTTAAAAGTTCATAAAGTTTTCACAGAAGCTACAAGGACTGTTAAATGTGGGCCAGATTTACTCTCTTGAAAATAATGGCAAAGCTCTTGCTTGCCTCGGTGGGAGAGGGGTTGTCTCTAGATTAGCAATTCAGTCCTCTTTTAATCAAGGTATCTTAAAATGCTAGTCACAAAATCAATTATTTGTTAGCAACACCTAACTTTTGTTGATACTATAATACTGTTTATTAACACCATTGATAACCAAGCTCTCTTCAGTACGGTTCTAAAAGTATTTTAGCAGCGTGTTCTGTCTGCTTGCCTCAGGATTCCTCCTGGAGCCTGAAGGAGCAGCAAAAAGCAGAGTCATAGCTGCTGCTAAGAGCTGGGCTGTATAGCATCGGGGCAGGGCTGGCTGGGCAGGGCAGGCCGAGCTGGGCTGGCTGCGCGGTGCCCGCAGCGCAGACGCGGGGCCGCGGGCGCTCGGCGTGCGTTAATGACCCTTCTATCTCCACAGCGTTTATTCAGGACACCAGTCCATTCTGATTCCCCCCTCGGAACTGGAGACCAACCCTGCGCTCTGGCTTCTCGCCGTGAGTCAGTACAAAGTGAGAGACACTTTCTGCTCCTATTCGGTCATGGAGCTTTGTACTAAAGGACTGGGCTCACAAACGGAGTCGCTGAAGGTGAGTGCCTCTGCTGTCCGCACAGCCTGGCGTCTGCATGTTGCTGCCCGAGAGCTTTCCCTACCGCGAACAGCTGTGCTAAAGGTCTGCCGCCGGGAGGATGTGAGCAGAGGCTGAAGGCTGCTTCCACAGAGCTGGTGTAGCTCCTTGCCAGAGGCAGCCTATGAGTATCAGCCACTCTCTCAGCTTACAAGGCTTTTATACATCAAGGAAAGGCTTTCATTTGCCTAAGCTTTCTGATCTGCGTTGTTGCCTTCGTTGATGGACAAGTGCTGGTGAAGGGGCATAAATGTCCAAGGGACCCAAGGAGTGTTCTACCGTGTGTTGTCTTTTCCGAATTCCTGGGCACAGGAAATGCTCGTTTGGGTTTCGCCCCTGCAGTTACCCAAAAGTGCTGTATTTACGGTATCATTTTGACTAGACTGACCTCTCTGTGGGGGGTGGTTTGAGAATCTTTCCCCCCCCCCGAATTAAAAACCAGGCAGCCTGTTACAGTTCTGAAGTCACTTGGCATGTCCAGTATGCCTCTGAAATATGTTCACTCCGATCGTTTGCTAGTCAGCTTTCCCAAGGCTGGGCACCACTCCTGCTAGCTGTACTTCACTGGCTTTCTGAATTCATACTGGAAATGGCATTTCCCCCTTTCACAACTGGCACACCCATCTCTTCCTTCATGCTAATATGGGGGTGGCAGGCAAGTATGCCTGCTCTTCCACAACTGTGGCACTGTCATCTGCAGGAGCAATGCAGATGCACAGGCGCCTTAGCCACTGGCTGTGCTGGCATCTCCACTGCTCCTCTTGAGCCGCCATGACTGCCTGACACGCTCAGGCACTGCTATGGGTGAGCTGTCTGTGGCCTGTGTGACATATCTGCTCCTGTTCAGGCGCGGGGACTGGACCTGTCGCGTGTCCGCACCTGTGTGGTGGTGGCAGAGGAGCGGCCTCGGATAGCTCTTACTCAGTCCTTCTCCAAATTGTTTAAAGACCTGGGTCTGCATCCGCGAGCTGTCAGCACATCGCTGGGCTGCAGAGTTAACCTGGCAATATGTTTACAGGTAAGGTTTTCCACTCCTTCAGCTCAAAGCTTTTATAAGAAAAGAGTTTTCAGAAGCATTCATTTCATTTCCTTTGGCTGCGTGGTTGTAGACATGTGAGGACAGTGCTTGTGGTACCTAATGGTCTTGCAGGGACAGGTAGTACATTTCTGTTACTTTGTCAACTCTTCATCCTTCTCGTGTTTCAGTCATAGCATCTGTTCTGCCCATGACTGCAGGAATGGGAGTGACAGAATGCAAACTGGCCTCCAAAGGTGGCGTTCAGTCAAGCAGTGAAATCCAGTTTCCCAGTGCTTAGTGTGACAAAATGAGTTCTTTCTCATTATAAAAGAGTTCCAATCCTTGCTTCATTTACTAGGTGAATATTTCCTGAGCACAGTTTGCTGCTTACAATGGAAGACTATTCTGCTATACCTCTGGTCTGAGCCACTAATTCCTCAAGGCATTCTTCACAAGTCACGATTTTAAGGACATAAGGAGCACTGTTGCTGTCTGGTCTGAGATGATGAATAATCTCTTAAGTTTTCACCCACTGCTGACTACACCAAGCAGCTAGTTTAGGCTGACCTATAGCGCATTATTTCATCTTCACAGACTCACACAATAGTAGGGGTTGGAAGGTCAAGATCAAATCAAATCCCCCTGCCAAAGCTCTTTCAGGACTCTGAGTGATAAAAATTACCTCGCTTCAATCTTTAGCTAAGCTTTTCTTGTTTCTAGTTATCTGGCATTAGATTTAGCAGGGATTTCTTTTATTGCAGTTTTCTAGTCTAGAATAAAGACGCTTCTATCATAATTCCAATACTCATCTTAGTCTTTAAGGAATACATAAGGAATCCTAAGACATGCTTTCCTGATCTGTGTCTCATTGTCATGATTCCTGATCTCTTTCTGTCCTTCCAGATCTGGTATCATATCTTCATATACAAGTCCTGTAACAATGCTACAGATGTAATATGATTTCTGACTTAATAGTATTTTTAAATAATGCTAGAATAATCTGCTTTGGCAGTGCATTGGCTGAGAAGTTCCATAGCCCTTTGGTCACCACCATGTCTCTAAGCTCCACAAAGTCTCTGTCTCCCCAGCAGAACTTGCCTGCATTTCCAGTCTGGCAGTTACCCACTGGTTTACATTAGCAGCTTTCCTATGGGTGTAACATGGCTAATTGCTTAGGTGTGAAGCCAGAAGCACTCAGTGATGCTGCAAGGCAGACATTTGCTATTCTTTTCCCAATGGAAAATGGAAAGATGTTTTTTTGTTTTCAATCAAAAGAACCCACCCCAAATACATGTTACATGTTCAACACAGAGCAGGGTATCTGTGTGCTACTCCTGCCTTAGCCTCTTGCCCTCTTCAAGGTCACTAAAGAATCCTGGCTTCCATCAGACCTTGGCTAAAAGTGCCCTTGTAGCTGAACATAGTACCAGCCTGTGAGTACAGAAGCTCCAGTGCTGCTCACTTACCCTCTCTCTCTGACTACCAACAGAGTATTCCTCCAGCCTAGGGTGATTTAGATGGTTACTACAAAATACATAATCATGCAAAGCTGAACAAGGTTAAAAGGCATTCTGTGTCCCTGAGAGTTCTTCACTTTGGCTTTCTGTAATTGCTCCCATAAATATTCTCCAGGAATAAAAAAGTCTGAGCAAGTCTTCTGTAGTCTCAAAAGCAGCATTTGAATACTTCAAAAGAGTTTTACTCACACAAAACTTAATAAATAGTTTCAAGAGAAGACTGCATCTTGTAGGTTAGAAATGTCCATGAACGGAAGCAACATCTTCTATATTTCTGTCACAGATTTGGTACAAACATACTTACTGAGGATTTGAAATCTCTTCTGCTGAGTGCTTCTTTGCAAGAGTACAAACCTTCTCTTTTCTTTCTCCACACCTAGAGTCCTGGGTGATGACAAGACAGAGAGGACAGTTCAGAAAACACGCAGAAAGTCCTTAGGCACTCCCACCTGAGACAGCAGAGTTTAGATGGTACCACTTTAAGCCAGTTAGCAGATGCAGGTTGCGTGCTTGTCCCAGTCAGTAGCCAGCAGAAGCTTAAACACTTGGCTGAGAGCAGTACCAGAGGCAGCAAGGACAGAGGCAGGAAAGCTGTCCCAAGCTCACCTGCGGTATCCCACACCACGTAATGGCATGCTCAGCCAGAAAAAAAGAGCACATTGGTCTCTCAAAGTAGCTGTTGCTCAGAGACTGACTGGGCATCACTCTCCTTGTGGGAGGTGGTGAGTGGCAGCTTTTGCAGCACTTTGGCTTTTTCCTGTCTTCTCTGATTAAGCTGTCTCTATCTTTACCTGTGGATTTTCTTGCATTTGTTCTTCCTGTGCTCTCCCTGGTTCTGCTATCAGGGGAGTGAGTGAGTGACTCAGTGGATACTTAGCTGCTTTCTGGGTCAGCCCACTACAAGGTGCTCAGAAAAGCTCTAGGCCCTGAGCAGTATGCAGCTAGGCTGGGTTTGTGCTTGGCTATCTATATCTGCCTTCTGACTGTGTCGGCTGCTTAGCTGAAGTTTGCTTCTTAGGTGATTCTTTACAGAAATTTCTGAGAGAGTTACTGAATCAAACTGTAAAAGTGGGTAACTCTCTCAAGGAATGTCATTGGTATTCCTTGTAAACATAAGAGCATCACAGAACGAGAGCCCTGAGCAGGGTGACTAAAGTCTGGCTGATCATACAGCTTAGTGACAGTGCCAAGATGCTGCCTGTCAGTCCATAGCCATAGTCTAAGCCATCAGGAGTGTCTAAAGAGTGGTGTATGAAGAAAAACCGTTCCAGAGCAGGCCACCCTTGGGAACAGCACCCTTCCAAGTGGAAGAGGTTTTGAAGCAGATGACCTTAGGCAAATTTTGGCAAATTTTAAGAGCACATTGAAAAACTACTACAGATACCACTTGCAAGCACCACCACAAAACACCCTTTTGATAGAGACCATAAAGATGCAGTGTTGTGTCCTTTGAAGGAACAGAAAACATTTTTTTAATCCTTGATCGACAAGGGTCCTGCAATCAGCTTTGTCTCCAGTATGTTCCTGAAGTGATGCTTTCTGGATTCTTCACACTGCAGAAAAGGACTTGTAAAGATGTTTGAGTCAATAGCATCTGCCTTGACTTTCTTTCTTCCAAGTTCTGTCGTCTGTGAGATCCATGTGGGTGCTGGAACACCATCTTGCACAGGGATAGCTGTCATCCAGCCTATCTGCTGATCACCTTTCCAAGCACAAATATCCAGCTGTTGACCCTCGCCAGCAAAAAGCCTGTCCAGCCTTTCTTTTCTGTGGGCCACCTCTAAAGCAGCTTGGATGTGATCTTTGATAATTCCTTCACTTCATTTCCAGTTCTCGTGACAAGTGTAAGACTCAGGCGTTTCAAGAGGAAGGTATCCTGGTTTTTCCAAAAAAATGTTACCGTTGTGCCACCCTCCAGGAGGAGGAGGGTGGAGCATGCATTTATATAAGTGTGTGGCTATCAAAACTTCATAGCAAAATGTGACCTTTTATTAAAGATGGTTTTAAAGGGGAAATCGTTGTGATAATATTTTCAGTACGGAAGAACCAAGTTGTTTTCATTTCAGGATTAAGATCACAGGCAGACTAATGCATTGCCATTTTTATTAATCTCCCTTCAAATTTAAAGCTAATGTGCTTTCTTTTGATGCAGTAATTCAGAACTACATTTTTAGAGACTTAATTTTGAAATTAAATAATTCTCTCCATGTTTAGGCACTTCAGCACCTTTAATTGCTGTATAGTCACAGATAACGGTCCAAGGATTTCTGAGATGAAAAGATTGCATCCAACGTATTTTAATTCTCATTAACTACATTTTAGCAATCTCAAGAGAGGAAAATGGATATGAAAAGTAGCCTGTTTCTTACAACAGCTTAGATGGTTCTTTAGGATTTAAGCTAATTTCCACTGAAACAGTTAAAATAAATACTTTCATTTTACTGAACCTGCTACTCAATTTCATTGGAGGAAAAACTTCTGGAAATTGTTAATTTTCCTTAGTTAACCCTGAATATGTACTAACAAATATGCCAAAGCTCAGGTGAGTGAGTAGGATTCATCTTGCTGCTTTGATGTCACCTCTGAGTAAGATGGCAAGGTCAAGTGAGTTATCCAATACCCATCTCTAGACAGCAGAATCACAGAAATACTTAAAGAGAGGGCTTCATTCAGTCTATCTCAGGTGCCCATCTTGGAATGGGATTTGTCACCATCAGGAGGTGCTTCTTACCTTACACTGCCTGCTTTCTTCTTCAAGGCTGGAGTTACATGAAATTAATTCTTCCCTGACTAGCTAGCAAAGAGAGCTTTGTCAGCAGCTATAGGGCTCCAGTATTTCTCTTCACTTAGTGATAGATCACGGTTTTGGAGGCTTTTCTATATTCAAACAAGGGACAACTCGGTGACATGTCCCAGCAGGAGACCATGCACGTTATCAGAGGTATGACTCAGACTCTGGTTGAGTTCCCTCAGATTCTGTGTTTTCCCACCTTTACTATGTGTCATGCCATGAAGTTCTTTTCACAGCTGCAGCTACTGTGCTTGGTACTTGAAATTGTTATGTGCACATAACAAATTCTCTTCCT
This sequence comes from Semnornis frantzii, assembly GCA_013399775.1. NCBI lineage: Eukaryota > Metazoa > Chordata > Aves > Piciformes > Ramphastidae > Semnornis > Semnornis frantzii. Next base: position 54,961 of record VWYK01015407.1, on the reverse strand, counting down.
GAGCAGAAGTAGAGTCAGAATAAACATTGAAGCCACATCCTTTGATAGCAAAAAAAAAACTTAAGAAAGCTAAAACCCAAACAGCAGTTGTTTTTCACTTCTTGAAACTTCCGATTGCCTTGATCCTGGCTTTTTAACTCTGGGGAGGGAAGCAGGGAAGAGCATGCAGCTTGGCCTTGGACTTCAGTGGAAATTAGGTAAAGACTGAGTGTTTGGCACATGGTTATTCCTACTGCTGACTTGTTGGGGTACTCCCCTGTGTAAAATTGTGCTGCAGTGTTTATAAGGAGAATAGAAACCTGGCATGCCACAGAGACTGGCGCACACTAGGGATGGTTCACTGGTGGCAGCCTGTGCATGGGCAGAGGAATGATTTACTCCAAGGGATGTGACTTGTGCAATACCCATTTTCAGACAGAAGATTATGTTGGCCCGTTTTATTTCCTTGAACACTACCTAGCATGTCTCTGCTAAGTAGCAAATCCAACACCAGTCACATTGGTGTTGTCCTCTTGCCAGCATTACAGATTCTCTCTCTCTGGATCACAAGTGAACAGGCACAGACAGATGGAGTCAGTGACTCTAGGCTGGGCTAAGATATTTGCAATGCTTTCAGAGTATCTCAGATGCAGACAGACACAGCAGGACTGTACTGAACCTTCAACTGCTGTTTCTCCAGACCTTCCTGTGAGGCTCTGGTACTCTCAAAGTCCTCTCTGGACCTGCAGCATAGTCACTGACAATGAATTCTGTAGCAGATGGATTTCACCAGATCTCCTGCTTGCTTCCTCACAGCTGCACTGCAGTGTTCAACCTGGGTTACTAGTCATCTTTCTGCTTTGGGTCAGCAATTTAATAAGATCAGTCCTATTTTTCATAATGCTTCATCTTCCTCCACATCCAAAGTAAACTTGCTTTAAAAGATGCTGCTGTGGCAGCTTCCTCTAGTCTCTAACTTTGCTGGAATTCAGAGGTTTAACGCGAGGGCTGTGGAAGGCAGTGCTTTCAGAGTGATTTGTTCTCAGCAGTTGTAGGGCGAGCCCCACTGCAGCTCCCTGCTGTGAGATGCTCAATGTGATAGCAGCATCTTAAGAGCAGTCAACACTGTTTTGTCGCTTCGCTGTGTTACTGATCACAGTGCAGAAGGGATGGGTTTTACTGGCTTTTCATTTTCCAGTTTTTTATACATACTACACTTTGTCCTAGCAAATAGGCTAAGAATGAAGAGCTGTTAAACTGTGAAGTTACTCCACTTAGTTATGGTCTTCTAATAACTAGGTTGTACATGAAGCCGTGGCTTTATTTGACTTGAGGAACAGGTTAATCTGTGTGAAACAAGGTGTAAGTATCTTCTGCCATTGCACACTAATTCTGTTTTTTCCCCAAGAAGAGAGCTTACCTTTGTTTTCCAGAGGACGCTGCACACTTGGTAGGGAAATGGCAGCCCTAGGAGCTCTGTCTCAGTGGATGTGCATTAAAACATCAGGGTCATAGTGTATTTCTGACCTCTACACCAAAACCAACCAACCAAAGATTGTTAGTATGCGAGACACATGCTTTCCACTAAGATGTTGTCTGTAGTGTCCTAAACCCATTTAAGTCTGTTTGTCCAAGGTTAGTAGTCTACAGCTGTCTCTTCTGTTGCTCTACTAAAATGTTGACACCTCATTTTTTACTTCTTTTAACCTTTAATGGTATAATGGTTAATTTGTAAGATTCCTGTATTTGACATTGTTTTTCTTTTTATTTTACTCCCTGCTTTTTGCATTCTCCTCTTTTTGTTCTCCCACCCTTCATTCCCATTTTGTTACTGTTGGTTTTGTCTTGTGTTACCTTCTTTCCTTCTCTCCATCCCTGCTATTCCTGCTGCTATAGCCTCACAGGCTGGGGAAGCTGGCCGAGCAGGTAGGGGATTTTCATGTTCCCTCAATACCCACCTATCAGCTTCCAACAGTGGGACAGACTAGAAATTGAGTCTGGAGATCTGGGGATTTTCAGATCCTTCACGAAATCATAAGCAAGTCTAGTATAGCTTTATCTGGATGCAGGTTTCATCAGATAGTTGCTGTCTGTTGTAACTATTTCATTCACACTGAAAATAACAACATGGTGATTGTCTTTGACTTTCAAACTTGAGTGTTTCCTTTATAGTATAAATCAATTCAGGTTTAGTTTTCTTTTTCAGTATAACCAATTTTCTCTCTCCCTCTTTTTTTTTTTTTTTAAATTTATTTCAAATAAGTTCTCCACTCAGCACTAGTCTGTTACACTGCTGAGTTTACTAGTAGACTGGAAATTGTGTCGTCCATAGCTAGAGAGGTTATTATATCTTGTATTGTGTGTAACAAGCTAAAGAGGCTAACATGCATGTGCAGCTCTGTTACTCTTTCTCTTCTGATGGTGGGTCCCTAGCAGTATCTCCACAGTGTCAGTCGGTAGAGGTAACACTTTTCTCCTAATTTATCTATTTGTGGAACTCCACTGCAGTTTTAAGTGCTCAGTGAATTGTGGAAGCACCAGAGAAGTTGCAAAAAGTCAGAATTTAGTTCTAGATATTCCTAATGTGAAGATTTGTTCTCTGTAATATATCCCAAACTGGACAGAAATCACTGGGAGTTGATATTGTCTCCTGTTTTAAGTAGTAAACTTAAAAATAACTGATGAAGGAATCCCTGCACCTGTGGATTACCAGGGTTAGGAGAGATTACCTGCTGAAGAGGAAATTTCCAAAGTTCCAGTGTTCCAAAATGAAACTTTGTGTTTCTTATAGCTGCCTGCTCAGGGCAATGTGAGGTATGCAGCAAGGAAGGGAGCCCTAGCCAAGGGCATTGAGAATTCACTTGGTGTTCAGTCATCACGAGCTTGAAGTTTTGGATATGGGAAGACCATAGCAGGTTCCTTACAGGGTTGCAGCAAAGCTGTGGGTGGAAAACTGTATGATCTCAGCATGAAAGGCAACTAAAATCAGCTGCTCCTCAAGTGCCTACATACTGTGACATAAAGCAAGGATGTCAGCTTTGCAGTGGAAGGCTGAAAAGGAGCAGAAGGGTTACTCACAGACCTTCAGTCCATGTTAGCTCATGTCATGCGTGCTACTTTTACAATCTTCAGCTTCAAATATATTCTCTGTTGCATGTGTGGAAGACTCTCATCAAACCATGCTCTGCATTCCTGGCCACATGCTTCTGCCATTCAGCTGCCTCTTTAGCCATCCTGCATTCCTTTATATGGCAAAATGTCTTTCACACTTTCCTGTCTCCCCACTTGCTGATTACTTGGCCTGTGGTAGCAAACCAGACCTCTGTTGACATGTGGCTGGTTGAGTAGTGTGGCCCCTGGATGCTTCTCTGAACCCCAGAGTGGCAGGTACCTGACAGTAGGTTGTCTTCCCAGCGCTCATTCTGATCTGTCAAGCGCAGCTTTGTGTGACAAATCACTGGAACATAACCTGTGGTTTGATTAGCATAATTAGCAGTGAAATGGACATGCTTTGGGGGTGGGGGAATCGAAGTGTTTCTCCTCCTACCCTTCAGGTTCTGATTAGCTGATGTTGTTGTTTACAGGGAACATCTGGACCAGATCCCACCACAGTCTATGTTGATATGAGGGCACTGAGGCACGACAGGTTGGAACCACATTTTTTCTTTTTCTCTGATACAATGAAGAGAGTTTCTAGCAAGAAAGCTTCTGCAGCACACCTCGCAGCTCCTGAAAACCTTCTCAACCGTCATACCCCATTGGTGCTAACTCCTAGCAGTGAGCAGACACAGGCAGTTTTATGGGTGGCGTCAATAAGACTGAAGCACATGGCCCCTGCCGTGGCTTTCCAGATGTCCTGACACTGAAACGCAGTCAGCGCAACCTGGCCTGTCCCTGAGCAATGGAGACTGACTGGGCCTCTGAGCTTCACAGAGCTGTTTCTCCTGGGCTGGCAGCTGTTAGCCCATGGGGGTCCATGAGAGGGGTTTACTTCTGCCATTCCTAATGCTGCAGGACTGTGAGGGCATGGATTACTGGCTTCAGCCACTGTGAGCAGCCACACTCTGTAACTGGGGTATTTTCTAGTTCCATCTCTGATTGGATCCATATCAAACAAACAAGAACTAGAATTTACCACGAGCAGTATTAAGGCCAGCAGCACTTTGGTAGCTCCCAGTGCTGTTTGACACAGGTCTGAGGAGCCCTGTGGTCTTCCTTTTTGCCTTGTCTGCCAGACAGGCTTAGTAAGACTATGGGATACTTAAAATGAGGGAGTCAGAGACATCAGAGTCTAATCTTTACTTCACTTTTTCTGAAGCCTCTTTGTGGCGAAATATCTCTGATGATTGCAGTGGTTAGAGATTTAACAGCATTCTCCCAAATGGATTGTGAGCTTGACAGAAACTTCTCAAACAGGAGTCCAAGTGGTTGGGATCTAACAGCCCTCCGGGAAATGCCCATTCCATCTGGTGAGAACTCTGCAGAGACAGGAGGCAGAAAGCACTGAGCAGGAAAGGTTTAACGGAACTGGAAACTGGGAAATATCGCCTTTCGGATCATCTTGTGCTAAAAAATCAAATGAGGTTAAAAGGAGCAGGTGAAGATCAACCTGATGTGCAATGCCTCAGGCCTTAACCCTGCCCCGTCTATCAAAGTTGAGACAGCTCCCACAACTGCAGATAAAATGCTGTTCACTTTTCCTGCCTTGACTTCCCCAGTCTTGGCTTTTAGAGAAGACTTTTGGAGCAAAAGAAATGGGAAGAGTGGGTTGGGTTTTTTCCATGTCTCCATGCTTAGGGCCTGAACTTGCCAAACCTTTGTTCTTCTCCAAAGGGACATCTAACTGAGGTCTCTCTGTGTCTCTCATCCCTCCTTTCCCAAGCTGAGCACTGTGGTACTCTGTCTATAAAAAGAGCTCAGAACAATCTGAAAAGATCTCTGGTGACTGCTCCAAACAGGCTGCAGTTTTGTTACCAGTTTAACCAGATCCACTCATCCCCTCCTAGCCATGTCTTCCTTTCTTCTGACATTTCATCTTTACCTTTTGCACCACTGGGTTTCAGGCATCATGTGTCTTTTTCTTTGTAATCACAGACCGGAAGGGAAGAAAGAGGTAAGAACAGCTCCTGTGGCAGATTTTGATCTGGATTGGCTAAGTGCATTATGAATAATGTTCAGGAGTGGGAAGTTCAAAGTTCTTGTTGGCTGTTAGAACTTCGTAGTTTTCCACTTTGGATACAGAACTGCCTACATATTACCACATTTTCTCTACTGCTCCTGGCCGGCTTAGGACTTCAAGGTCTCTTTCATTCTAAACTGCTGACGACTATTCTAAGATTCAATGAGGAGCTTCCCTCCAGACCACCATACCAGTGAAGGAAAACTGCCCTTGCTGTTCCTTTACAGGGAAAATAAATAATCTAAGAGAAGAAGAGGGAGGACCAGAAAGCATGGAAAGGGTCTGACCTCAGCAGCAATAACGTTTCACTAAATGATTTTTTTTTTTAATACTAAAATGTTTATTAACCACCTTCCATTGAAAAAAATTAAAAGATTGCAAATAGAGATTTGAAGCTGAGGCCAGATTATGAGTTATTTTGATATGGCTTTAACTACTAACTCTTGTGGAATGTGGTTGCTCCCTCGGCTCACAGACTTTTGTGTCTGTGCCCTGTCACTGGTGACGTTCTTGTCAGAAATCAGTGTTTTAGATCCCCTGGTTGTGAACAAACCTATGCATGGAATTCCATTTACCAAAGTCTATCAAATAAAACAAGTGAGAAGCACCATCTACTTTTGAGGAATTTGATCTTTAGGAAAACATTCACAGGCATATTTTTTATTCTTCTAAGATTAAATGTTAGACCTGACTGTGTCCTGCAGGGTGCAAACTTGGTCTGTTCCAGGGGTGGCACGAACCTCTGTGCCCACCCAGCAGTGCTTTTAGCAGTAAGAGCTAACAAAGCCCAAAGGATCACCAGCGTGTCTCATGAGCTTCATCTCTGCATGTGTTTTACAGAGTTCGTTTAGTCGAAAGAGGATCTCCACATAGTTTGCCCCTCATGGAGTCAGGAAAAGTAAGTACTGAAAGAAGATGTAAACCTACCTTTGTGATAAGCAGTGCCAGTAAACTGCCTCTCATTCTTGAGTGAGTGTGGTGTTGAGGAAGGCTTTGTCAGCTGCGCATACCAAAGGCCCTTCTTTAATGTTGAGGTTGCAGCGCAATGTTGGCCACTGATGCATTCCTGCTCTCTCAGAAGCTGTACCTTGCTCTTCTGTGCAAAAAGCATTTCCTTCTTTTATGCAAAAAAGAAAGTATTTCATCCTCCACATCTCACTCTTGCAAGAACCAACAAGCATGGACTAAAAGGCAGTTTTAGTGATACAGCCCCACCTGCACTGGACCTGGGCTGAGATTACCAGCACTGTACTCATAGGCTGCTGCTGTAGTAGTCTGGGAGAAAGAGTAGTGCCCTCGCTGCTGCACTGAGCCACCTGCCCACTGCATGCCCTTGACACTGTGGGTGCTTACCTAAAGCTCTCTAACCATAACTTTGCAAGCACTTGTGGTTGCCTGCCCTGTGGGTACTTACCTAAAGCTTTCTAACCATAGCCCTTGTGGTCAGAGGATGCTCATTTTTCTCTTTTAGGGTTTAACATCTGCCCATCTCTGTAGTGGTTGAATGTGTGCTGTGTGGCTTTGTTCTACAACACTACATGATGCCTCTAGTTTCCTTTTGCTCCAGGCGGCAAGCATGTTGGGTGTTGTCTGTCCTAGTGACTGCTCTCAGACAGACTTGAGACATCTGGTAGGATTTTTGTGTCGTAGGTGAACATTTGGTTTCTGAGGAGTTGTTAATGATGGAACAGCTTTCACAAAGAGAAGAAATCTTGTAGAACTTCCAGACATCTCAGAATCTGTTATAGATTATTATAGAATAGACTATTTAAAATTTTTATGTTGTAAGTCTGCTTTAAATTTCAAGGGTTTATTCCAGTTTCTAAGGAAGGCTTTTTGGGGACGAAGGGCATAGGATTGCATAAGACCCAACCTGCTTTCTTACTGCCTGATGCTTTCTTTCAATAGATCCTCCCAGGAGTACGTATCATTATTGCTAATCCAGAAACAAAGGGACCCTTAGGAGACTCTCATCTTGGTGAGGTGAGTCATGAAAATTGAACCTTTGTATGCCCTGAACTAAACCGCAGAGGTAAAGTCATCGTTGTGTATGGCAATGTTTTACCAACTGCCTTGTTAAGAAAGTTGTGAACTCTACACATCTTTGTAGCAGATGAAGTGTGTAGTGTGATATTTGTGGAATTATTTCAACTGTCAGTACAGTTAGTTTTTCTGAGTGTATTTTCTATTTGGTACTTCACTAATTCTAATGGACACTCACACTAAAAGCTAAGTTTGTTGATTAGTCTAATTTTAGCTAAACAGTTTTCCAGTGCTGTTCTTTTTATAGTCATTGTGCTTCAATGCACTGAAATACTCTCATTAGCTGAGCAAGACTATGTGGTTTTCAATTCATTTTGGTCTTCTAGAGAGAGAAAATGTTATTTTCTATTACCAATTAAACGTCTAATTAACAAGGTTAAGAGTTTTTGTAGTCATACTTAAAGCTACCATCTAACTGGTGACATTCGTCTTTCAGATTTCATTACTATGAAATAGTAAAAACTTCCATGATGCCTGGAGTTAACTTAAATGAGTCCTTCTCCATAGGCGAATGTCCTTGAGCTCACCTTTTAAAATTACCTCTCTGGTACTCGTGGAGGATGGCCAGCTGGACCAGGCAACTCTGGAAAGAGCACTGTGGTCTACAGGCTCTTAAAATAAATGGCCATAACCAAGCAGAACTCAGAGCTAGCTGAGTCCTTGGAGGAGGCTGCGCAGGTCTTTGGCTAACCCAGGGCCAGAGGGCTGTGGAACAGATGTGCCCTCAGCCTTGTGCCCAGCGTCCCACTCCCCCAGGAACAGCTCAGCTCCACACTCTGACTTCAGTGGTCTTGGACTGGGCTCTCTGTGCCTGTAACCTGGGTCATCTGGGCTTCAGAAGCAGTGTTGAAAGGCATTTCAGTATTATCCAGACATTACTAAAAATATTTACGTAAAAAAAATTAATGATGCTTCATCCCGGAAAGTGGCTTTAATTAATGGCAGTCTAATTGCTTTTAACTTAGATATGGGTTCACAGCACTCACAACGCCAGTGGGTATTTTACCATCTATGGAGATGAATCTTTGCAATCAGATCATTTTAATTCAAGACTCAGCTTTGGAGACACGCAGACTGTCTGGGCTCGAACTGGCTACCTGGGCTTCCTGAGAAGAACAGAACTCACAGATGCAAATGGAGGTGAGAGGTTTCTCGTCATCTAGGTATGTGCACCTAATCTGGATTCTCCTGAGACTGATTCCACCTCTTGGCCTGTGCTACCTGACTTGTTCAGTCTGTGAAACCTGCAGAACTGCAAAAAAACCTTAGATAAAATAATCATACATTAAAACAGAGGGAAAGAGTCGCTCTTCCATCGCTGTACCTCAGGTGCTATAAATCCCCTCCACCAGTGATTTTTTGGCACCGTTAATGTGAAAAACAAGAAATGCAGTTTAAAATGCCATCATTTGCTCTTGCAGCCACATCCAAACGAGTACATTTGCGCAGACAGGAAAAGCCTTGCTGTGAGCCTGGGCCCCATCCCTGGACGTATTCAGAGTGAGGCTTGACAGGGTTCTGAGCAATGTGATTGAGCTGAGGATGGCCTTGCCTACTGCAGCAGGGCTGGACGAGGTAACCTTGGGAGGTCCCTTCCACCCCGGACCACTCTGCGACTCTGTGATTCTCCTGACGACCACCTGCTGGCACAGTTCCTGTGGTGCAAGCTTCTTTACAGAAGCTCAGCGCTTCTGCAGTGTTTACATCGTTTATTATCAGCCTAATACCTTTTTTTAAAGTGTCATTTCAACCTCATTCATTCCTCTAGTCAGGAAAAATGTGTACTACGAGAACATTACACTCCAGAGCTGTCCATTTGTCTGAACAAGCAATTTGCTGTCTGATCCATATTTCTGGTTTATCAGTGAACACCTTTGTGATGCACTTGAGCACCAGTACCAGCCAAAAAGACATTCAGGCTCAAATCCATGCTTTCAAAAAAAGGAGAGAGAAACAAGGAAACTATTGTCTTTTGGGGGGCTTAGGAAAGAATATTCTGCAGCCACACGGAGAAAACCAGGAATTGATGTCACTATCTTTGGATAAAGATTTCCACCTGCTCTTCAAATGGGAGTAGCGTTTCTGGCTGCCTGCCTGCCTTCTGCTTTCTATGCTGCATAGCACTTCAGTAATGGAAAAGTCTCATTAGTTCAGAAATCACTTTGGGGGTTCAGAAATTTAAGGGTAATTTATAAATTTTATTTATTTTACTTAATTATTAATTTGAATATTTCCCTAAGGTAGTGTAGTGGAGAGGAGAATCATTGCTATGTGTTTTCCTCCCAACCAGAACGCCACGATGCGCTTTATGTTGTGGGCGCATTGGATGAAGCCATGGAGCTACGAGGGATGCGCTACCATCCAATCGACATCGAAACTTCTGTCATTAGAGCACACAAGAGCATCACAGAGTGGTAAGGAGTCTCTAACGACAGGGCCTTTCTATGAAACTGGCACTTCTAGAACATCTGGGTTTTTTCTGGGATGTTGCAATTGATGCAGGAAGTGGCCTGTCCGGATGTTACAGGATTTATAGCTCAGCTGTAAATATGTGCAAAGGATGAAACTTTTCACATTGAACCAGAAGGGACTCTTCTGCTTAGATCATTCAATGTGGTGTTTCTTTTCCTGTATGGTTTTAAGTACAAGTGAGGAATTAAACTGTTAATTTGAAAGAACCAAGCAACTCCCAGGTAGGTCAGTTGCGCTTTCTTGGAGGTTGAGATTTATAGTCTTACCAGGAAAAAAACAGCTGGCCTGAGCTCAAGCTTTAGGAGTGTTGCTGCCAGGAGCAGCAAGCAAGCAAACATTTCAGACAAACGAACACACTAATAAACTGTATTAGTGAACTGTTACTTTTAAATTGGCTATTAATAAATCAAACTGATCAAATCAAGGTCACGGTGGCAACTGAAGCACTGAATCAATGAGTTAGTGATGATGTTGTCTGTAATCAATGTACCACATCATCGGATGCACACAACAGGTAATAATTTCTTGGTGCTGACATGAAAGCAAATTGCTTTTCATTACTCTTGCATCAGAAAAACTGAGTCAGGTTGTTGTTTTGTTTTGATGTAGCGTCAGTTTTTCTCCTTTCAACCAAAACGAACCTGTCACAACAGCCAGAGCAATTTAGCAACTGTAAGACCTAACTCTGCTTTCAGTCCCGGCTGCAGCAGTAAACTGAACAAAACACAGTGACTGGACTGGTTTCTTTAGCCAGAACCCACAGCTGCTTTCTTAAATACCTGTTAAGGCAGTTAATTGCTTGGCCAACTGTAAAGCAGTGCTGTGACAGTTCTGTGCCTTCAGAGGGAGCAGGGCCTGGTCACTGCCTCTGTCCATGGTGGGCAAGGATTGGACTCACATTTCTCTGAGGCTCAACCTCATACCTAGTACTGCAGCAGCAGGAAAGGAGGGGCCATTCTGTCCCTGCCTGCAGACACATTCCCTCTTGTTGCGAACACTACGCAGAAGGAGGGAGCCCTGATACAAAAGGTAACCAAGGTAGAATGAAAATGGGTAACAAAACTCCACCACTAATACTGTTTTTTCTTTCATTCCAGTGCGGTGTTTACCTGGACAAATTTATTGGTCGTTGTGGTTGAGCTGGATGGATCGGAGCAAGAAGCTTTGGACCTGGTTCCTTTGGTCACCAATGTGGTCCTGGAGGAACACTACCTGATTGTAGGGGTGGTGGTGGTGGTGGACATTGGTGTAATTCCTATCAACTCCCGTGGAGAGAAACAACGTATGCACCTACGAGATGGATTTTTGGCAGACCAACTAGATCCCATCTATGTGGCCTACAACATGTAGTCTTGTACCTTAAAGCTTCCATGGACTTTGCTATAGATGTATAAATTTTTTTGGTGTCCACTAAAAAAGTGTGCAGATAAGACGCTGACACTCTCAGAATAGAACTGTTTCTATTACGACTTTTCAAAGCAGTCATGATTGGCAGGAAATAAAATGTGAAATGTTTTCTTTTACCACTAAATTTTAGAAGAGAAGGACTATGGGTGAGGCCCTTCAGTGTGTTGCGAAAGCCCATTTTAAACTTCCTTTTTTTTTTTGGCTTATTGGACAGTACTGCTTTTTGAGTAAATGTGGCTTTGTGTTTTACATTAAGTAAGCTGAAGTAGATTTTTTTTTTGTCGTTTTTTTTTTTTTTAGTCTGCCCTCCAAAAGGATTCTTTTAAAGCAGTTTGCATACTGACACAAGTAATTGTTTTCTTTCTTTGTTTTAAGATGCCATAAAAAGCTGATGAATACAGATCTGTTACTAACTGAAGCCATTTTCCCAGCTCTGTAGTGGTACGAGGAGAATTCCCAAAGTAGCACCTTTCGGTTAGAGCCCTTGCAGCTCTCCATCGGGGAGGCCAGGAGCTGAAGGCCAAAGCGCCTTCACCGTTAGCCGCGGAGTGGAAGAAGTTTATAAATAAGGTGTATTTCAGCGGTGAACTTGCAAATATCTTTGTACTGAACTAAAAAGAGGAAATAAGTTAACTACTTCTGTAATTATGTACAAAACCTTTAATTTATTTTGATCTCTTTAGAAGTATAAAAGAGAAAAAAAACATTCAAGAATATTAAACTCTTGAAATGTTTGCTAATATAAAAACAAAGTGTTGTATTATCTTGAGTGGATAGTATCACTTCAAATATATATATAAAGAAATATAAATTCACTAATGACAAAAGATTTTAAAGTTTAAAATGCAGTACTTGTCACTTGCATGGTGTCTCCCACTGTAGATAATCAAATGTTACTCACAAATTTTTGGGGGGAAAATGAGAGGGGGGGAAAAAAAAGGCACAAACAAACAAAAAAAAAAAACCAAACCCAAACTCAAACAAAAGCAATCCTGGATTGCTAAGTATCCCTGTGGAAAAGAATCCTCCAGATACCAGCAAGTGGAATTATTGCTGCCTTGAAGGCAGTGAATAAATTTAAGACGAAAAATGCACTACAATAATTTTCTTTTCTTTGCCATGGAGGCAACAATAAATATTCGTGCTGGCATGTGCATACACTTGTTAGACTTAGAAGGCAGGTTGAGGGATAGCACTGTTGTCTAGCTGCAGAACTTCATTGCACAATTTTTTTTGTTGTTTTAGTTGGCGTTTTTATTGCTATAAGGAAAGGTTTTGGGATTATTTGCACAGAGTTTTCAGTTTGCCTCTCAGCTAACACACGTAGCTCGGTGGCCAATGCATCCAGTTTACATTTACAGGAAACGATTGTTTCGATGGTCTATAATTTATTCCTTACCAGAGAAGAGCGTGCAGTCACCACAACCGGGCTGGCACGGGCCCTGCATCTGCTAACTAGTCCCTAAAAGCATTAAAACATCAGAGGAGCCCATCTGCCAGTTTAACGAGCGGAGGAGTCCCACAGTCTCTGGTCTGAGGCCGTCATGGGAGAAGAGTAGAACATGCATCACAGCTGCCTTCATTTTACTACCTTTGGATAAAAGAGAGGTTTGATTCCCCAGTTCTGTCTTCCCTGCACCCCGTGCCCCTTTTTTTAAAAACCTCCCCCCTCCTTCATGTGGTTAGGACTGAACTGACCTGTTTGTGATCCAGAGTGGGATTTACCAGCTGCAGTCCAAGAATGCTTTTCTTCTTGTCCCAGTGAGGTTCACGTGCTGGTTCTCATTACCGGATATGCATGACTAAGATTGTTGCAGGGCAAATGTACTCATGTTTATATGACGTCTGAGGGAATCTTGATGCTGGGTGTTCAAAACCCTTTTGAGGTAGGGACATTCTAGTCTGCATGTACAGTACAGAGCATCTTGCCGTGTCGGACGCCTTTTGTTCAGATTATCCTTCCTGCCCTCACAGTCCTGTGAATAGCCCTATCCATGCCCTGCAGACCAGTCCTAGGTTTTGTCAGATTCATTTTTCTGCTCCCTAAAAAGAATAAAATCGGTTCTTAATAGCAAGTCGTTGTAAGGTTTCAGACAGGATGTCGATTGATTACAAACATAATTGCAGTGTGTGAACTAACTTGTGAAGTCCTGCTGTTGCTGCTCTCAGTACTGCAAAGCAAATCTTGCTGTTGTTCAAAGCATCACTTTAACCTTCGCAGAGTCAACTTTGCATTTGTAGAGAATTAAAGAACTGCAATGCAGTTGCGAAGCGCAGTTAATAACAACTCTCTTCTGCAACCTGCCATCTGTGGTTGTTAATCCCAAGTCAAGGGAAATGATAAACTGAGTTTCTGGTTTTGTTGTGCAAGCAAAAGGAAGGAAACATTTAAGCACCACCAGACTGAGCAATAACGAAGGGTTGTTCTGGACTAGAAACTGTACTGTAGATAAACCATTCATGAGAATGTATACAATGTTTGTCTTGTGACCTTGTGCTTTTGGAGTCAGACAAAACCATGTAATCAACTTGATGCACATGCACAAAAAGAGAGGGTACACAATGAACATTTAAACACAAAACTAATCAAACAGGAGCAGATTCCTCATGGTGCTTGTTTATGATATATATTTAATCCTGCTTGACACTTTACCCGAGGGGAGCCTGTCCCTTTTATCAGTTGAATGTTAGCAGCGTTATTTCATAGAGTGTGGTGACTGGTTAGAGAAGTTCATGTGACTCAGCCAATCACAGTTTCAAACAAATTTTTATGTGCAAAGGACAGCAACCTTCTTGTATGTTAAACCACCAGTACGCTTTGTACATCTGTGATAACGCCTGTTTTATATTCAAATGAACAAATAAAAGCTTTTATTTTTGTTGCTCTGAAAATAGCAGTTTCTTAATTAGTCATCTGGAACGGAGCTACCGAGGGCCACAGACACTCGGCCGCAGGAACCTGGAGGGTTCTACTGTAACTTAATTTTGTTTACCTCTCTTGTTGCATAATTTATTAGTAAAAATCATGATACTTCTAACGATGTTTGAATACCAGTGTGGGCATTTATTGCTGAAAGACTTTCATATGGCAACAAATGTTTTTGTGAAATGTTTTTTTAATTCTTTCTAATATATTCAAATATACTGTTCACATTTTTGCTGAAAGTGTAAAGATTATTGTAAGCTTGGTAACATTTTGTGAGAAGCAATAACAAGCATTAGTACTGTAAAACTCCTCCACTTTGTCACTTATCACTTCTGTTGAAAGGTCTCGCTACCAGCATCTCGCTAATCCGTGATGAAGTTACTGATCTCCTTGCTACATCTCTGCTTGGAGCTTCCAGCCAGTGGAAGTTCCTGGGCAGCTGCTTGGCCACACATGTGGAGCTAGAAGCTCTGTATCAACTCAGAAGCCTTGAAGGACCAGATGAAGCCCCTGGGAAATGTGATCTGCCTCTTTCCAGTGGCCTGTTCCAAAAGCACTGTGATGATTCCAGAGCTGGCTGCCAGCCACTGAGTGCCTGCATCCACAGAGAAGAGGTTTGGCCCCAGCTCTGATATTCCAAATGTGAATTCAAAGGGTGAGATTCTGAGTCCTCATTTCCTTGGCAGCACATATGAGAGGTTCAGGGTGTAAAATCCCACTTGCGATGGCTCGAGTTCCAGGTTGCTCATTACAAGAGGTGGGTCCAAGCAGAGGACCCAGACAGGTAGAGCAAACCGCAACCTGAAAACGGTGGGAGGAAGAAGGCAGGTTAGGAGTGGCAGAACAGTATTAGTTCCTGATTCAGTTCTGCAAATCATTTTCTTTTCTAAAAGGAAGGGTGTTTACACTTAATGATGATGACAACTTTTAAAAATATTTCAAGGATGCCCATTAAAAAAAATTTTGGCAAATGATGGCAATAATGCTAAAAAACTGGTGAAGAATCTCAACCAAAAGAAATTGTAGATGGGGTTAGAAGACTACAATGCACAATGAGAACAGCAGAATACATTTATTGTCTGCTTGACACTAGGAACTGGAAAGAAAGACCTTGCAACTTGTTTTGTGTGGTTTTCCACAGAAATAAATTGCTTTATGTGCTATTATCATCTAAGGAGGGGAGCGATGGAGATCAGTTCTCACCATTCACCTTGTGAACAAAGCCACAGGGGAGCCAGTCTGGGGCTACTTCTGGCCTCCTCCATCACAGCTTTTTGCAGTCAACCTGAGCAGTCAGAGCCCTCTCTGCAGCCTCAGGGAAACAAATCCCCACTGCAGCTTCTGCATGGGGCATGCAGGTGGTGTTTGGGCCCTGGACCATATACTGGTGTGGGCCACAACTGTATCGGCGGTGTGGGGAGATGTGCAATGTGAACTCCAAGGCTCAGAGTTGGGGTCTTTTGCAAGCACAGCCTTGCACAGAGGCACGGAGGCCATGCCGCTGGTGGGAAGAGCCGAAGGATACTGAGGTCCTGCCAAGTATGCAGCACCGGGTCCCAGTGGCTCAGGTAACTGCTACTGCAGCCGCTGGCATTGAGGAACCCAGAAATCAAATGCTGCTGACTGCAGTGCTCACAGGAAAAGAGAACAAGCAACTGTGCTGCTGAGTTGCATAGTGTTCATTTCTTCAGGGAAAAACAAAAAGGCTTTCTGGCATTCATAGTCGTTACAGAGCTGTGAAGAGACAGCAAAAGGCACTGTTTTGTGTCAGCCACAGAAATCCTCTGTCTGGGCATAAGCCACGCATGGCAGAGCTGCTGGATGTGCTTTTTCTTCAAGGTTCCGTGGTTGGGGTTGAGCTGCAGCACAGGCAGTAGATCTCCCTGCCTGCACTGCACTACCCATGCTGCTGGGGGTTGGCTGACTCACTTTGCTCCCTCCGGAGAGCATACCAGACCCACACAGCTCTCCTGTGTGGAAAGGCTCTTAACGGAGGCAGTTAACAGTATGCCCTTATCAGCCAAGGTGTAGGTGTGAGGCCCACACCAGGAAGGCCACCCCATTCTGCTGGCAGGTGCTTTCAGAGCTGCTGTGTGCGTGGCACCTATTCCCTTCTTGGTTTTAATGAACTCTTTTCACCTTGAAGGCTCTTTCAGAAGGGGGGAAAAGCACATACATGTGGCCAAACTCAGGGTAACTGGCTCAGCATCAGCCCAACACAGAGCTGGCTCCCATATGCTCTTCCCGCGAGTGCACAGGCAGAGTGCAGAGGCAGGGACCCCACATGGCAGCAAGCAGGGTCCTGACGCTCCTGCAGTGGCTGGCTGCAAGAGCTGTCCCCGTTAACAATGCAGTTAAAATCAGTGCTCTGGCTTCATTAACAAACATTGGTTTCTGCTGCAAAAATCCTTTTCCAAACAGTAGCAAAGTGTTGGGCATAACCAGCTTCACAGTGTCTACACCAAACTCAAGTTTATTTTTAGCTGCCTCTCTGGGGCAAACCTGTTTCAACTGAAGCTTTATGTCAGCTTTCACTTCCAGGGAGTTAGCAGAAACTGGCTGGTGGCTTTGTAAACAACCACATGGCTCTGCGTGACCTGTTCGCACCCTTAGCCTTTCTTTTGTATTCTATTCAGTTATTAGCCCACTTTGGTGTAAAAAAATTACCTGCGAAGCAGACACTGTATTTAATTGCAGCCTCTCTGTTGCTGTTGTCATGCCTAAGGTGTATTTCTGCACTTTACTGACAGTTCCAGGGCTGTGAGGCTGGAGAAGTCCCAGAGTGGGCATGGCTGTGGACAACAGAAGGGGCAATTTAATTTTCTCTGGATTTCTGCCCACCCCCACCCCCCCCCACCCCATTCTACAAGTTTAAATCTTTAGCATCCAAGCTTGTTTGTTTTTTTAAGTGCATAACTCAGAGTCTAACATAATTCTGAGACTTGACAACTGGAAATAAGTTTTTTTAAGACAAAATATGAGACCGCTCATTCAGGATTTTGGAAGGGCCACAGCAGTAGTGGTGAGGTTTGTTTGTGTTTTGTGCAGTTGGTTATTTTTTGTTTGGTTGTTTGTTTTTTTTTTTCCCTCGGAATGGTGGTGTTTGTTTGCATGCTTTTGTGCTTCTTGGTTAGTTGGCTTGGGATTTTTTTCCCCTCCTTTTTCCTTAGCTGTAAACATGTCCCACATCTTAAGGGGCCCCTGTTCTCCCATGTGACTGAACCAGTCCACTTACAACTGACTTCCCTTAACATGACCCAGTGCAAACAGGACTGTTCTGGTTTTGATAGCTGCCTCAGTCTGATTTGTGAAAGCAAATGCATGGATCACAAATGTGCACTCACCTGGGGAGGCTAAAATCAGCTGGGCAACCCCTAAATGCTGGTCACAGATTCCAAACATAGTTCACATACTTGGGTCAGGTAAGAGCTGAAAAGGCAAAGCAAGCCCTGAGCTGGGCAGCTTGCTCAGTGAGCAGGAGGCAGAAACCACTGCCTCTCTTTATTACAGTAATAGAGGTAAAACCATTCAATAGTAACAACAACAATAATAAAAAATAGGAAAAGCCAGTGGCAGAAAGCCAAATTAATTCCTGATGCTCCGGAAGCGCTAAGAACGCTGTGAGACAGCAGCTCAGAGAAACCCCTGCTCCTCCCAGGGTTTCTGGGGGAAGGACATTTGCAGATCTGGGGCAGTGCAAGAACAAATATCCTGATCTGCTCTGCAGGAGTGGTGGGACATGTGATGAGGCACAGCTGAAGGAGAGGTTGCTGCTTCTGCCTGATCCTGCTGTGCTGGCTTGTCTCAGCAGAATTGATTCACCTGCAGTACTTGTGCTCTTGACTTGTATTCAATCCAGTTCCTCAAATGTAAATTGCATTTACATGCTTGGATAAAATGCTATGACGCCAAACAGAAATGTTTGGGTAGGGATTTCTGAGGCATCTTTAAATATTTAAGAGAATTTTTAATTTTTCCCTTCCTCAGATTAGCAGATCCTGCCAGGTTTGAATTCCCACAGGGAACCTCTTCTAATTGCCACAGAGAAACCAATTCCTGCATTATCCCCCTCCTGCAGGCACAATGGGGCTCCAGGAGAACACAACCATCTATGGCTACTCCCCACATGGCCCTTTCTCTTGCAGGTGGCTGTGGGACGTCCCACTGGGTGCAGCACTAGCATGGCCTTTTGGGTCCCTCGAGCAAATTATTTTATTCATTATGTAAGAGGGACAGGCTCAGGGTTGGTGACTGGGTTGGGGAGGAGGCAGAGGGGGATGACTGGTGAGAGGACGCACAAAGAGAAGCGACTCCATGAGCTCCACCCCAGCTGCTAGCAGCACAGGGCCTGGCATTAAAAGCAGAACACGCTGGATGCAGCCCTTGGAGGCTGCTGGCCCTGACCAGGCTGAAAAGATTCAATTCTGGTGCTGAGAAGCCAAGTTAAAAACTCAAGGCCTTGCACGGACCTGTCAGCTCACCCCGAGTTAGGAGCAAGGTGGCTGTGAGGTCAGGCACGGCTCTGCTATCCGCAGCCTTGGCCTTTCTAGGTGAGGACAGGCCCAAAGAGCAGGGTCCTGCCTGCCCAGCCCAGGGCGTGAGGAGAGCTGGCCAAAATCACCACGGACACTTCCAGCGTGGGCTTTTTTTAAATACATTTATTAACCAATGTTAACACATTAAATGACTCTATATATTGCTAGTCAGAGCAGCTTACAAAATGCCAGAATGCATCATAACCTGGACAGCCACAATGAATAATTACAATGTGCATAGTGGCTAAGCTCAACACTTTAATATAGCTTTATGATTTGCAGAAAAATTAATTTTAAATCATGATTCCTAAAACAATCAGTTGTAATTTTACCTAAAACTTATACAAAACCAGGCCACAATCTTTTTTTTTTTTTTTTTCCTTTTCTTTTTTCTTTAAAACACGCAGTTTTCACACTGTAGTAACTTGGAAATGTGCAACCGTGTCAACAGAGACAAAAAAGCCAAAGTAACACGAATCTTACGTTCATGCAGCTATCAGTTAAATATTACATATTCTGGAATGATTTTACACCAAAAATATTTCCACAATAACTTGCTTTCATAGGGGTGGATCGAAGGTTTGGAACTTGTAAAGGAATCTAAAAAGATTGATTTTTAGTTGTGAAGTGTTTGACAGTCACAGCACAGAGGCGACAAGAGTTAATCACACATTCACCAGGCAATAATGTAGCTGTGGTAATAAAAGTTACCATCTACCCACTATTATTTTTCCAATCAATTTCCCACGCAATTTATGCAACTTGATGGGCATTATTTGGCAGTATCTTGTCAATGAACTTACATCACCACTGTAAGTAAGACAGATCAGGATTTGAGTGGTAGTTCACAGAAGTCTTAGTTATATTTTCATCTTTACAATGACCCTGAAAATCCTAGAGAAAACTTTTTTTTAAAAGGCTTTCCTCCTGATTCTTCAGCTTCCATCGTTCCATCACGTAATTGCTTTCAATAAATATCAAAGATCTAAATAAATATTTACAAATTATTCCTCTAACCTCTCAAAAAATAGCTGGCTATCAATGGGCAATGGCTTGGTCTAAGACCAATCTCTGAAATAAACTAGAATGTGGAGACGCCTCCAAAGAAAAGCTACCTAAGCTTTACACCTAGTTAAAAACTTGTGTCTGACCATGGATGCAATGCTTCTAGCTACAGATAAAACAAAGGAACAGAAAATGGTTGTCAACTATCGATCCATTCCTATTGGTAATGCTTCTTACTCCAGACATTCCGCAAAATACAGACTGTACAAATCACGGCATCTTTAATACAAGGAAATTAACATGCAGGAGTCTTCATTCTGAATACAGCGATGGAGCTCGTTAGTAGGCAATGACCCATTACTACAACCTAAACGGCTTCTGTGGAACTCAAGTGCTGCTTCTCCTTTCACTATCAGCTACCATGGACCAGGTGACACCGGACCACTGGCTTGGGAGGCGGCAGGAGGGGCGCGGGACAGAATCTGTATGCCTCGTCATCGATGTGTCAGCAAAGGTAGTTGGGTTCGTTTGGTTTTTGGCTTTTCTTATTCTGGTTACAAGCACTCATGTTAGGACAAAGATGAAATGTGCAAACTTCAAAATTTAAATATTCATTTTTCTCTAAGATCCAGCTCAGTAAAAGATTACCCCAGTTCCCTGTGATTTTAAACTACAAGATCAAAGCTAATATTTTGTTATAAAAGTTATATATTGAAAAGAAATAATGAAAATAAAACACGGCTGGGAAATATTTAAGAAAAAATAGGCAGGACTAGCACCTGCTGTGTCAACCCTGTTCCCTAAATTCAATCAGGTACCCACTGGTATAACCAATAGATAATGCCTTTAAACAGTAAAATTAAGCTGAACAAAACCAGCTCAACAAGGTTAAGAAATAAAGGTTACATCAAGGTAGTATGCTTCGCTTTTCTGCAACAGTCCTGGACTTCTTACATTCAGATCTAGTTCTCAAACGTTCCTTTTGTTCAACTTGCACGATTTTTTAAAAATTGTTTTTAGATCTGCTGTTTTTAAAGATTAAAATCTCTGTAAAACCTAAAAATGTTTTAAAATTTGCTGAAAACGCAACAAATCCTCTAGTTTAAAATCAGTCAAAGTAACCTGCTCCCACTGATGTTAGATTCATTTCGTCAACAAAATTTTGGAGGAGCGTTAAACAGAAGATGGAAATTACTGTGCAAAATTTCTCTTACGAAAAGTGTTTAAAGGCTGGTGCAAAATGGGAAGCAAATTCTAAACAATTTTGGCTTCTTGGAAACAAAAACCGCTGTGTCTGAGAATAGCAATCATCGGGGTGCTCTGCCAGGGCAGGAATCGCTCTTTCATCTTTTCCTGCGGCAGGTACGTTTGTGTTCAGCGTGCCAGTGCTCCTGCTGACACTTGATGGAGCAGTAGGAGGTGTTCCAGCAGCAGTGGTACATGGCCTCCTCTTCACAGTTGTAGCACTGGAGAGAAGAAACGAGAGGAGATTACCATCCTGGCAGGCCCTCTCCTTACCAAGACACAAGTGTGCCCTCCTGCTCCTGACAGAGCAGCACATGCAGAGCTTCTATTTATCCTTGGGACATCCAGAGGCAGAGGCATTCTCCACAACACCAGCCATCGGCATCCTTTAGCAAATCTACACACTGCTTTCAGATTTTCCAGAGTCTGGATTATTGCTTTTGGGGGAAAAAAAAAAAATCACATCTCATGTTAGAAAACTCCTCTCTCAGTGCAGTGGACTGGCAGTTTTCAGCCACACAGTGCAGAAATTATCTTTCACCCCACATTTTTTTATAGCAGCACTGTGATCTGTGTTTGAAAGTTGGTGTTTCTGAGGTTTCTTTACAAGTCTGACCTGTCCAGGGAAAGATCCTTTTAGGATAGGCAAATCTCAATAGCATAAACGGAGAAAAGAAGCATTTGCTACCAGGTGGTTTGTCATAGCACAGACCAAAGGGCTGCCGCCACTGGGGCTTGCTGACCGCCAGTGCTGGGCTCCTGCGCAGGGTGGGCCACAGCGACATGGCTGAGCAGAACAAGCAAGAGGCTCTTCCTTCCAGCCTGCCCTGAAGCACGCAGCACTTCCTCCCTTTCCTGGCAGCTGAAATGGCTCCTTGGAAAATAACTCTGTGCCCTCTAAGGAACTCGGGGAAGGGAATCAACATGCTGGGTGGTCAGCAAGGAGGTGCAACACCCTGATGGGCAGCGTTGCAAATGCATTGGTTACCATTCTGACAAAAGGAGGCAGAGCAGAGCAGTATTGTTGCTGGAGGAGCCACTTAGGATCAGGACCCTGGAGAGCCAGACCCTACTGATCTTAGACTTCTCTCTCTGGCTTTGCTTTGCTCAAAACCAGGTTCTGTATGAATCTGGCCTGCAATGCTCACTGCGTGCTGGGAAGGGAGTCTCTCTGGGATAGCACACATTTTGTGCAGGCTGCTGCCAAAGGACAGAATGACAGGCAATTTACTTTTGATGTCCTCCCTGGCTACAGCACTGCTATTACATCAGAGAATTATAAAGAAACAAACTCAGATGCCTTAAAACAAAACAAGAACTGAGCAATCTCACACACTGCTAGAAGACAGATCCAAGAAAGCCAACATGTACCTTGGCTAAACCAGCAACTATTTATTTACATCAGCAATAAAGGGACTGCCCTCGCTGCGTGAGAAGAGAACCTCTCAATTTTCCTTTTATAAATTAGCTCGAGGGAAGTCTATTTGTAGAAATGCCTGCAAACAGCTGTCCTCTGGAGGGCTGCTTTCTTCGTTTTTCATGTTGCTGGCTGCCCACTAGCCTGTGGGAACCATTATGATCATACTCTGGAAGGGTGCAGGAAACAGTTGTGTCTCTTCATTATATACACCACAGCCCAGAGACCAGCTTCACATCATCTTGCTTGGAGAAATCAAACACAGCTAGAGCAGGAGAGGGCAAATGATCAGTGGGTCCTGCACTTCACTTTACATATGCTGGCCATGAATGTGGGATGAAAATTCCTGCTTCCAGAAGGAAAATTATGTCATCTAAGCTGGTATTGGCACATGTGGCAGAGAAGGTAAGATGCCAACTGGCCTCAGGCCTCCTCTCTCCTTTGTTTTTCTCTTTCTAAGCACTATCAATCACTTGAGGTTTTTGTTAGAGACAATAAACATCACAGACAATACCTATTAATTTAAAAACAACCCGTTGCAAATTAGAATAACTGTACATGTAAATATAATTGATAGCGATGGAAGCTAACCATTACATATAAAAATGAACTATGCACCAACATAATTGATAAATATGCAAATTAAAAACTGGGAGAAACTAGAAAAGAAACCTTGTCAAGACTGGCAGTTTAGCCTAGAGGCCAAACTGCATAATCATTGTCCCTAGCTTTAAATTTCTGCCTTTCATTTGCTATTTACTTAAGGTATCTGTATTAAATCAAAATGTTCTGCAGGTATAAAATGAAATTGGGTTAAGCTAAGGGGGACTATGACTGGTTAAAGCAATATGTTGTTCCTTAACTATGTACGCCAGGGAGTGTATCCTCTCCTGTGTCTGTACAACACCAGCACAAAATGATCCCTTCATCCCGACTGGTTTGTTGTTTTGTTTTTTTTTTTTTAAGGTATGAGAAAAAGATAAATCTAGCGTGAACAACTGCAGCTGTGTTCCCAAGCCCAGGCACCTGCATTGTGCAAAAAACAGGGGGCTCTGCTTCCAGTTAAAAAGCAAAGCCTCCCAAACCCATTTAGTACATGTCCTATAATTGAGACTGTGGTAAGGAGGTATCACTGTAACAGCAGCACATATGCCCAGTACTGCACCCCAGGGACTGCCATCGGTACCACCAAGGAAAAAATCCCTGGGCAGTTGTGCAATTGGACCAAGACCATCTGCCCAAGGCTGTGCCTTGGCAGGCAGACCCATCAGCTGGAATGCGATGGTGGTTATCCTTACCCTCACTCTCCTACCACATTCAAAACAGCTGCCTGTATGATGCCTTCCTTCAAAGTGGTGACTGACAGATAGATAGCTCTGGGGCCAGAGAAACCAGCAAGACTGCCAAATGCCCTTCTAGCTACAGCTGCCTTGCTCAGAAAGAGGCTTTCTAGCCACGAGCAGCAGCATGGTGCCATGGCTTGCTCTGATGAGACTGAAGGATATGGTATAGGCACATTGGAGCTGCTAAGTCTGGGGAGTTTCATTCACAAATACTGCCTTCAGAACCACCAAAAAGCACCTACAGCTGAGAATCCAGACTCAAAATCAAGTTAACTGTGACTGCCTTACTACCTATCAGCTGAATGGTGGCAACAGTTCACATGCGCACTCTTAATTTTTGACAGAAGAGAGCTAATTTGACATAGTTCTATAGTGGGCAAAAGCAATCCAATTTCCCTCTCAAGTGCCACAGTCAAAAGCACCTGCTGATACCAGCAGCTGCTGACTCATTAACAGAGTGACTTGATCAAGACAGAGACCTAAATAACTTCTCTGGTCTGCAGAGACAGGTAGACAGGGAGGAATGTTCCAACTGGCAGAGACCCAAGCACTGCATTACCCTAACACCCACTGTAAAGTCTCTACTAGGAACAGAAATGGAGACTGTACAAGAGCTCTGTCATCTGAAGGGATTCTTCTCACAAAAGACCAACCTGGGAACTGTGACAGAAAGCAGCCAATTGTCCCATCTTAGGATTTATCTCACTCTTCTAGTGAGAGGAGCTGTCTCTGCAGGGACCATCTCTCCATCTGTCTAAGGAGGACTAAGCAGGCTGAACACAAACAGCCCTTTAGGTGGGCAAAGGGGAGCTGCAAGCTGCAGGGGCTGGCTGTGCCCTGTGCCCGACAGTGGCTGTGTGCTCACACCGTGCCATATTGTGGCAAGGCACCCGAGCTCAGCTGCAGCCTGCCAGCCACAAAGTTCAAGTGAAGGCAAGGAGAAAACCTGGCACATCTTTCCCCTGTACAGCAGATGGCTATCCCAGGGGCTTTCCTTTCCCCGTTCTATCAAAATTACAAAAGAAACAAAAGTTTGTAGGTGTGCCAGGCTTGCTGCTCCTCAGCATAACAGTTTCCAACCAAACTCTGTTACAGGCTGGCAGCACAGCATCAGAGCACTTGAGTGTTATATGCTGTACGTGGGAGGACACAGTTCTGGCTTGAAAAGAAAAGACACAAACCACACAAAACCAGCGAAAAGACTGCAACGTGCAATAGAATGGTAAGACAGATGTCTCGTTTCACTTCTCTGAACGACATACAAACAGTTGTTTTCTAGGCAATGCTGCAGATTTGAGCTTAAGGACTGAACAAAGGAGAGAAATGTTTTTCAGGAGGTCATGTCTTAAGTACTGAAGAATATAAAAGAGCTGCAGAAAAAGCTAAGAGACAAAAAGACCAAACCAGCATCACTACCAGCATTATTAGCAGGGGAATCTAAATAGGATATTGTACCTTCTGGAGCCCTGAGATCAGAGTCTGAACACACTGCAAAACCTGTCTTACATGAGGTACAGCTGCATTTAGCAAAACATATTTTGATAGTAACATCTCACTGGACTGAAGAAGATGGTGCTGCTAACAGTACATAATCACAGTGGAAAGCAATCACAACTTGACGTTTACACTTGGACGTTCAGAAAATCTGAAAGCAGCAATATGAAGGAGAGAACCTTAAACCTGAAAAAGCAGTGAAAAAGCAATGATGCAGTTAAAAGCATGGAATAAATCACCTTCAACTGACCTGCAGTATGCATTATACATTTAAGCTTAGTCTTTTATAATACATTCTTGAAACCTACCCACTGCTTCTTCTTGGTCTGGGAAATCAGTTGTTTGTGCTGGCCTGCTAGCTTCTTAATTTCTTCTAAAAATTCTTCTTTGCACTTCTCCTTTACCTGCTTACATTTTCTGTCCATCTCTCCCTGTGCATTGGCTACAGCTTTGTTTACAGCCTGCCTTTTCTCTTCTTCCATCTCTGTGCGCAGCTGCCACAAGAAAGTCAGCAAAATGAGTCAGTGGACAAAAGCATCATCTTTAAACCTCTATTACTGAGGTGGGTGGAGGTCACATAATTAGAGGTTTCTCTCCTATTTAGAAAACCAAAGTTTATCTCCTTCAGAGTTCTAAGAAAGCTTCTATCCCATAAGAAATGTTCACAAAGTGTCCCTGGTTTCTGTTTTGTTAGGCATCTACACCACCAGTTACACTGTTTCCACCTACATTTTGTCAATCATCAGTTTACAAATTTATGGATTTTTCTTAGATGAAGATTTCATCTTTTCCCAGTCTGCGATTACATAAAAGGGCACAAAGGAAAATGGCAAATGAACCATCCCTAAGCTCAATAAAAGGTATCTTTTAGTATTCACTGTCAGCGGGGTTCCCATGCCCTTGCTTACCTTACTTACCTTACTACCAAACTTACCTAAGAAGTTTGGTGTCTTAATCCTACAGGTTCATTCTATAGTCCTTCATCCAGAAGGAAATTTAATCTTGTGCTACAGTAGGAACTTAAGACAGGTCAGACAAATCATACTCTAAACTGTCCTGCTCTTTCAGCCAAAGGTGATCAGCTCAGGTTAAAGGTACTGAATTTCAAACAGGTTCTCATTTGATAAGAAAATCCTAACAAATTTCAGCCAATCTATTTAATGCTCAGGTCAGAAGACTGACAACAGGAGAATTATGTATGATCAGCATTCAAACAATGCCACTGTTGACAAAGGCCCCGGAAGTGGGTACTTGTGAATGAACAATGAGTTTCACTTCTGCATCACAAACTGATTCCATTGGACAAGAACCAAAAAAAAAAAAAGCTGGAGTTTTCTGTTGGTATAGAAATGGTCTAAAAAAAATCAATGCTGGAGACTATTTCTACAAGGTCTCTTTGGAAAAATCCACACTCTTCAAAGCAGAGTGCAGGTGGTGGTTAGTAAGCGTTACCTTTTCCACTGCCTCTCGCACTACTCTCTCAGTTTCTCTTTTGTGATCAGCTTTCATCCTGTCCTTGAAATCATTAAAGATTTTGGTGTATTTGTCATGGCACATGTTCTGACACACTCCATCATTACTGGTCTGGGTGCTCCGATGCAGCATTTTTGGAGAAGAGGCACTTAACTTCTTGGTCTGAGTTGAGACTGAAACTTTCTCGATGGGTTGAGGCATTGTGGGAATTTCCTGGCTTGAACTTACTGCTTCAGTTTCAGGTTCTGGCTCCTACAGAGAAAGAACAAACTTGCAAATCCAGAATCGAAATAGAACAAGTAAACTTTCAGTGATCCCTGGAGAAAAAAATGTTACCTGACTAATGTCCATGTAATGAATGTGAAGGGTATCTGTTGAAGCCTTTTAGTGTTGATGGAACATGGGATCCCTGAAGAAAGCCAGCAAGACAGCAGTAGGCTCTTTGGCCAGGCCTTTCTGCCATCAGCAGCTAAGAGCTCTCCAGAAGGAAGCACCCATATGGCATCAGTATGCCACACTTGCCAGCCTTGCTTCCCAAAATCAACATCAAAGGCTATGCCAAATCACTGCTGATCCCATGGGATTGCTGAAGGTTTGCTGTAGATTTTCCCCCTACCCTTCTCCCTGAAGACACTGCAGCTGCACGGTAAAGTTGTCTGAACTCTTTTGGCAAACTCTGGGTTTACAGTGCCACAACAGGCTCCACTGCAGTCTGCCATATTCCACTGATTTGATAGAACTGCTGCAAAGATTGATTAGGACTTCAAAGGGGCTTTAAAGATGAAAGACTAATAAGCATCTAAGTCTTAGCTTCCAGTATTATAGAACTAGTCTCGAACGACCACAAAAACTTTCAGTAATCACACAATTATCAAGAAAGAAATCATAGTTCTGTAGTGAACTCAGCTGCTTGTGCTATTACTCTGTGAAATCTCCTGCTCTTTGCAACATAGACAAGTAATATCCCTGCACCTCTTACTGACATCTGAGTGTCTGAAGAGAGATTATTTGTTGGTTTTTTACACGCACATTTTTTAAAGCTCACTTCACAGTGTACAGCCAAAGCAGACATTCCTTATAACACTTATGGGGCACTGCTCACACCAGTCAAAAGGTTGACTGCGTAATTGCTTTTGCAACCAATTACTCTCTGATGGGTTCCTGTGATTGACTTCTGGATCACTGATCTAAGAGCAGAGCTAAGAAGGCAAATGTTAAGTCATAAATATATGAAGTAAATTACAACACCTGCTTGTGAGAAAACACAATAAAAACAATGAGGCATCCTAAACTGCAGTCTGTACACTTTGCTTTCAAACATGGTTTGTGTCCCAGGGAGCACAAACTGTCACTGCCTCCATCAGTTAAGATTCCCCTTACAGTGTCAAGAGCCAATGGGGACCCTGATACTATGAGTGGCAAGTGTCTGTATTTCAGGCACCTCATGTTGAGGTGGAGCCTCCTGTGTTCCAGCTTGTACCCGTTGCTCCTTGTCCTGTCACTGGGCACCACCAAAGAGATCCTGGCACCTTCATCTTGACACCCACCCTTCAGACTTTGATAGACATTGATCAGATCCCCTCTCAGCCTTCTCTTCTCCAGACTTAACAGTCCCAGGTCTCTCAGCCTGTCTTCAGAGGAGAGATGTTCAAGTCCTACAATCATCCTCACAGCATTCCAGGTGTGCTCTCTCCCCAGCAGAGGAGAGGGGGAGGACAATCTCCCTAGATCTGTTGGCCATGCTTTTCCTGATGCACCCCAGGATGCCGTTGGCCCTCTTGGCCACATGGGCAGATAGTGAAACTCTCTTAGCATTCAACACACAGCTGAAACGAGGCCAGGAACAAGCCTTCTGCAGTTTGGGAATAGGAGAGTTAGGGTTGTCCCAGGAACTGCCCCTGTGTGTACAAGCACAACAGCACGGTCCCCTGGCTACATCATATTCCTGTATGCAAGTTCAATAAACAAAGAAGGAAGTTCCAGGGACACAGCTGGATATGAGCAGGATGATACCTGTGGCTTGCGTGGAGGATCAAGCTATAGGGCTGGAATTTCCAACATTAGTCACTAAACGGTGACAGAAATTGAAGGAGTGTCTATCAAAATTTCAGAGCTTTTGTAGCTTGCCATCTTCTAGAGAAGGGCAACAAAGCTGGTGAGGGGCCTGGAGCACAGCCCTGTGAGGAGAGGCTGAGGGAACTGGGGGTGTGCAGCCTGGAAAAGAGGAGGCTCAGGGCAGACCTCATTGCTGTCTGCAACTACCTGAAAGGAAGGGGTTGGTCTCTTCTCCCTTGCAACCAGCAACAGAATAAGTGGATACAGCCTTAAGCTGTGCCAGGGCAGGTTCAGGCTGTATGTTAGGAGGAAGTTCTTGACAGAGAGAGTGATTGGCATTGAAATGGGCTGCCCAGGGAGGTGGTGGAGTCACCGTTCCTGGAGGTGTTTAAGCAAAGCCTGGATGGGGCACTTAGTGCTATGGTCTGGTTGACTGGCTAGAGCTGCGTGATAGGTTGTACTGGATGAGCTTGGAGGCTTCTTCCAACCTGGCTGATTCTACGATTCTATGATCTCTACAAACATGGCAAGTGAGGTTACTTACTTCTTTCTTGAGTTCCATGCTCTGGTTACGTCGGCCTTTCTTTGCTCTTGGTTCCTGAGTAACCTTCAGCTGTGGACACAAAGAAAAGCATGCTGAATCGTTCTAGAAAGCAGTTCAAATGAGTAGCACTCATTGCAGCATGACTGATGTACTCTTAGGTTGTGAGTATTTGAAATTGCTTAATTTAGCACAATAGAACATTGAATACTGTTCTTAAACAAAAATTCACGAATAAACTTGCCCCAGTGCCTCTGTGGCAACATCTCCTTCCTGCAGCCCCCATCACTGCACTTGCTGAGAAGTTCTGCCTTTGAGTCATCCAGCACTAGCGACTGGTGCCCAGAGGACACTGCAGATGACTGCAAAGCACTGGGTTTGGTGGCTGCTCTTACGTTTCTATACTCGTCAAATCAGTGAAATAGGTGTAAGGGAAGAGTGAACAGTTGGGGTGGAGAGAAAATATGGACACTTTGGAAAAATATGGACATTTTGGAAGAACTGGGAACATGCCACTGTTACCTTTTATAGATATTAGTTGTCACTGTCTTCCTGTTCCATTGTAAGCCAGCACATCGCTGCATACACAGCATTAAATAAAGGGGCTAGCTAAGCAAAACCAGGCTACCAAAAACTAGAAGCACATTGCTTTTATAAGCTTAAAGCTTTCAGCCACACACTGGATGATAGGCCTGTTTGGCAAAAGGGCAAAGAGGAGGTTCAAAACAAGCTGATTTTTAACAATACAGACTTAGAGTGTGGATACAGGTTTTAAATGAGGAATGAAGATGCTGACAGGGAAAAGGCTGCCAAAACCAGAGAAGTATACTGCAAGGTATGAAAAATTCTACTGCCAAATCAGTAATAGTGAATATGCAACACCCTCTTGGACAAGGAATGACAGGCAAGGTTCAGCTGTGATAAGGGGATTTCCATATGACAGTGAAAAGTTTTTTATCTCGCTCCTTTGGGCTCTTTACCTTTGTTAAAGCAGTATGATTTTTTTCTTGTTTTGCAGAAATATTTTTAATATTTTAATCAGTTGCTGGTCACATGGTCCTCAAGTGCAACATATATAGCTAGACTTGCTGAAAATGTCATGGTCGGTGCTACTCAGGGATCAGTCCAAAGCGAACGTACCTCAGTTGTGAAAAGGTTGTCCCCTGATGGGAGCCCAAGAAGGCAGTGTTGTGGCTTATCTGACATGCCTGACATTTAACTTTAGAAATCCTGATCTGTCTCATCAAGGTCTGGTAGGTGACAGACATTTTGAAACTTCCCAGAGGTCATCCAAGAAACTGAGGAAAAGGGAAAACTATCTTCTTGCTATTATTGAGCTACAAAACCTAGGGAAAGTAAGCCTTTGAATCCTCCTGCTGTCCCCACGGAGCGCAACCAGAGCACAAGGGTAATTCAACAGCAGAGCAATACAAAAGATGTCGTCTTTGTACCGTTTAACAATCTGCCCTGGTCACTAACATTGTGGCAGTATTCACCTGCTCATTGCTGGTGGAAGAGATGCTCGACTCTGCCTCCTCTTCCCCTTTATCCTCATTCTTTGACTTCCAGAACCTCCCCTCCCGAAGAAAGCGCTGGTGCAGCTCCAGCTCATCACAGGCCTTCTTCCACCCCATGCTGCGCTTCACATGCAGTCGGTGGATGTTAACTGTGATGTCCTGAATGTTTTCAGAGGGGATCCAGGCCCTTTGGAATGCACAGTACACACAGACACAAGTGCAGATGAAGGATCTTGGACTGAGAAACAGACTTCAGAAGCAGTTTTTCACAGCCAATAATCACTGACGATTCCTTTCTACTCAGAATTTCTGTATATTCAATAAATTATTAAAAACAAACAAACATGCAAACAACAACCAGTGGCCTGCACACTGGTAGACATTTGTGTTACAAACACTGTGTTAGCTCTAAGTGCTACAGCTGAAAGTCTCTGTTTGGTGTGCCATGAACCTCCCCCAGCACCAGTCTCTTGCTAAATGCCCTGAATCAGACACAGAAACAACTGAAGGTTCCGTGCTAATCCAATTTAGCCCTCAACCTCTTTGCTAAAACTGTCAAGGCATGTAGCAAGCAACCACCTTGAGTAGAGGCATTCTGTAGCACGGACCCCTGTCTATCAGGCCTGAACTCATGTGTCATGCTCTTCTGAAGTGAATGTATGGCAGTGACTTCGTTCCAAAGGTACTTTGTCCTCTTAAATATTTTCAGAGTCCTCACAGAGTTAGATGGGTAGCTCTCGACATTTTGAAAGGTTGCACCAAGCCATACCAGACATTCCAGAGGATGCCTCACCGCCATGCACCTCTACATAAGAGTAAATACCACAAGGATTACGTGTCTGTGGACAGCTTCCTCGTTGCCATATAAATGTCTTTTCAGTGCTGCCAAAGCCACACTGCTAACTGGCACTAACCAGAAGTGCGGCTGTCTGTCCTAGCCCAGCACAGCAACTGCGCAATGGCACCTCAGTCAAATGGATCTGGTCTTTTCTATCAGCACAGTTAAGAAACTGCAAGCACCTTATCCCCCAGGGGTCATCTTACTTTATCCAACTGTTTAAGAATTGGTGAACTTAACAGCAAAACTACTAACAAGATAAGCTGCATTTGCAAACAGATTCAATGTAAGTAACTGCAACCAAGACACAAAGATCCTTTAGCCACTTTATGAATTAACATCTTGGCAGTTCACATATACTGTAGTAGTTACACTAAAAGCAACTGAAAAAGACAGCTTCATGAAACAGTTACTGAATTGTCTAGGCCCTTTTGGGATGCATCAAAACACAGCACCTTCAGAACAGCCACCAATTACTTGCAAATCTCTCCTCTCCTGACATCACAGGCATGCAAATCAAACAGCCAAGTAAATCAGTACACCCATGGCAGCAATACTACTGCAACCCCCTCAAACTGCTAAATGAACAATTGGAGAAAGAAGTAAAAGGTGGTCTCTGAAAATGAAGCTTCTAACGTAAAGAGTTATTCTCTGAAACTGCAAGCTGGCTCCCACTAGGAGCCCTGTCAATGTTCTAGCAGTTAAATAGAAACATTTGTCATGCATATTATGTTATTAAAAAACAAAATTGCAATGTGCCTGCTTAGGAGAGAAAACTGCACAAAGTCAACGCTGCTGGTGGTAAGAGCACATCTCTGTCCAATTTGCACCTTGGCTAGGATTAGCAGGCTGCTACTGATTGGAAGAAACAGCTGAAGTTCACTTGATGTCTTTAATTAACATGGCATTAAGAAACACCTCTATGGCAACTGTGGAAATGGAATCTCTGACCCTTTGACAACTATGAATGTGTTAGACTGAGCTTTAAAATTTCTGAAATAATTATGGCAAAGTACTCAGCCTTTCTAATGCTGGCAACTAGCTGAGCCAGGACTGCACCATAACAGACAAGAGAAATTCTTCAAAGTGTTATTTGTAAAAATCAGCACACGGAATTGATAAGTTACCTTTGGTGGTGATGGCCAAAAAAGCGAACATCAACTTGATTGTCCTCTTTCTGCATGACTTTGGCTGGCCAAAACCCAAAGCCTTTCATTTTGGCCCAAACCAACTCATGATTAGGTATCTGGAAGAGATATTGTATATATTATTGGATATGAAGTATTCTGCTGCTATCTCCCACAAATATTTTGCTGTAATAGAATCACAGAATCATAATACTATGCCTGTGGCTATTGCTATTGTGACTTTTACCTCCTTACAATAGACATTTCCCCATTACATGCATTACTGGGATCCAAATAAAAAAAGGGTGTAACTGCTGATATGAAACAGAGACCTTACGCAGCCCAACATTTAAACTTGTCTTTATCGATTCATTGAGGAATAAACTTTTATTTCTGCACGCTCCTTACTTTCTTGTGAGACTGTTGTAACTGGCTGATAACCAAGTTTTACAACCTAGACTGGTGCAGCTTTGAACTTCGATCAACATTTGACTTGTGTGAAATATCTAGGCTTCCATGCTTTTGAAACGAGCTTACTAAAATGGCATATTCAATGCATTCATGACACGAGCACTGCAGGCTTTTACAGACAAACAAATCACAATCTGTGTCAGCAACATACACAGGGATAGCAGAACCAATTGTCAGGTCGTGCATTTGACAAATAGAAACAGTTCTTGCAAAGCTGAAGTTCATCCAGCTGAAAAACAAACAAACGAAAAAGCTAAGTAAGTTAAAGAAACCAACTTATTTCTGTGACTTCAGTAGCATATCTCTATTCTAGGTAGTAAAATTTTTCAGCCCTGCATGTTAATTTGCTGGAGTTATTTCTGCCTGTGCAAACAAGAGGTGGGAACCTGAAGCAGGCTGAGGAATGTTACTCGTGTTTCAGAGAAATAAGATAGAGGAAGAAGGCAAATTCAGCTCCTAATGATTTATCACAGCTAAAATGCAAAGAGTAGCTCTTTAAATTCATCAAATAGTTAAAGTATATTCTTAATACAAAGTATATTAGCAAGTACAATTATTTTCACCCAAATTACGGGTTACTATTTTCACAACTTAAATTTGAATATTGGTATTTTCCAAGTTACAGCCTAGTGGCAAAAGACCCCCAAAAAAACATCAAAGAAAAAAATAAAAGGAATTCTGAATCAGCTTGTTAAGGGAAAATTTATAGCAAATTTCATATCCCTTCTATTTGCAATATGAAAAATAAGTTTTCCTAGGTTCTGACATGAAAATCAAGGACCTAGTCTACACCTTGGTGCTTGGTTCTACTTACTTCATGACATGTGTCTTTGTAAAGCATCCTCGCTATATCAGCTTGTTCACTGTCCGCTGGAAAACAAAACACAAGGTGTGAAGCTGCCACGGTATGAGCACAAAGACCTGCAGCTGGCACTGCAATGACTTTCATGCTATAGTTGTCTTGCTTGAGAATACACAATAATGCAGTCACTTGGATGACCCTTCCATTTAAGTTTTCTAACAAGCACTTCTCTATTTGTTTACTCTTGCACATTTATATGCAAAAAATACATTTGGGAGCTTTCAGACTGAATGATTCAAGCATACACCTGAGGGGCAAACAGCATTAGAGAGACAGGGCTGCTCATAATATGGATTAAGACTTCCTTCTCTGCTTAGAGTCTTAATGACACTTTAATTGTCCTAAAACAAGGCTCTCCGCTCTCTCACCAGTTGAAAGTAACACAGGTGCAGTCACATAAGTACTTCTGCTCAGAGGAATGCCGCACAGACTGTGTGTTTCCCTTCACGCTGCTGCATTCTCTATCAGCACATCATATCTCTCCCTACCTATGTCAGTATGGAACTTCTGATGCTGCAAACAGATTGGTCCCACTCTTGTCCCAGTTTCCCTGATGTGGGCTGTATCTGCAGAGGAGAACTCCCCCTTGCAGCTTGCTTTGATTTTCAACGACTCTTGAATGGCCTTATTCACACTTAGATTATCTAATACCAAACACAGTCCAGAACTTCTGAGATAAATCAAATGAATCGAGCAGTAAATGTAGAACTTTACCTCCATAGAAAATCACTGTGTTGTGTAGAAGCAGCTGAGCATCTGCTTTGAACTCCTCATAACTCCTATACTTTCCTTCATTTACTTTCTACACAAAAGAAAACATAAGACTGTGAAAAACCTGCTGAGGGACTGTAGCTGTTGAATGCAGAGAAGCTTTCACAGAAACCTGCATTACACAACACAGATCAGGCACTACCTTTCCTGCAGACAGAAGGAATACTCACAGTTCTTTGACACAGTTTGTTAGTACCTGAACATCAGCTGCATGGGGTCCTTTGTGCAATGTTCGGAAGTAAAAAATGTGATTCAATATTTGACTGAGTTCAAAACCATTTCTCTTGGTTCTACTATAGAAAATCTGGAGTAGCTTCAACATATGGCACAGCCCGGAACACTTGCTCAAACTAAAATACATTTTCTGATGTGAAGATTTTGTACCTTAACACACCAGCTAGTTTCAAATCACTGCTGACTGCCTTTATACTTCCAACAGCTTTACTTGACAGTGTTTTCTGATGAAAGCTGATTGTCTTAGTCTTCCAAACTTGTAACAAAGACTACATGGAGCTGTGCACTTAATTGTCCTAGCATGGTCTTTTGTCTGATAAGGAATGCCGCATTTTCAGTTGTGCTCTGTCAAGAACCCCCATGAGAATTCCCAGCAAACAAAACACCATCACTTTCTAGGATGTTACCAAGGCCAAAAGACTTGTGGAAGCAAGTGAAATCGGCACAGTGAAAAGAAAGCCTAAGTATTTTCAGCCTCAACTCATGTTGCTAGTACTTGTAGTACTAGTAGTGCTGGTCTCCAAAACTGTCAGTGAAGCTCTTGTTTTATCCATGTGTTTCAATAACAATAGTAACACAAAAGGCTTTTCACATCTATGGTTGTGAAGGACAAGATACAGCACTGAACAGTAATCCAGTTGCAGCAATGACTAACGATGAAAGTGCTGTCCATTTTGGTCATGTGCAGTTGATTTACACGAGTCATGGTCAGACCTTTGATTGAGAAAAAAAGGACAAGACTAGTACTTTATTTTTGGAACAATTAATATAAAACAGATGTTTTAAGCGAGTCTTGGTTTTTTTTGGTGAACAACTAAATGATTGGTTCTTTAGGAATCGTTTAGATGTTTATAAAGTTGACACCTGTACAAGGGCATAATGACTAAAATTGTAATATGATCAAAATCACTAGAGATGCAAACACAGGCACTCAAATCCATACTGAGTGACCTAGATCAAAGGTACTTTCTCCAAAGATTTCAGCTACCTACAGCTCGTAGTAAAAACCTCTGTACGAAAGGAGCAAACTAGGCACCACTCTGTCACCTATTTATAAGGGAAAGCTGGAAATGTTCAGCTCTGTATCCACTGCTGGACACAATACTGAGGTACTGAGCACAAGGAAAATTAAACAGGATTAGTACTTCCATCCCTAAAGTTTATTCTCACTGTTAAAAGACACCATAAACAGCGTGGAAGTCAGAAAGCAAGTCACTCTACCTCCTGTATAGTAGGAACATCAACAGCTGAGTGTACCAGCCTTCTGTACATTGGGTGTTTGTTGTCCTTCCCTTTCTTGTTTAGATCTATAGCCTGAAAGCACCAGGAGACAGCATCAGTTACTCCATTTAGAATCTGCTTAAACACTGACAAAAATATTTTCAAAAATGCAATAGTTTGGCATATTTCAGGCGAAGAATACAAACTGTGGATCCACAATTAAGAGATTACATGTTTCAAACCTGCAAAGTGTCCATTTCAGAGGAATCACAGGCCCATGGCATAAGCTACTTCTGCCAGAATGATACTAATCCGAGCAATGAGACCTGGTCAGTGTATGTGGAAATACACACATCGCTTATGACACAGGAAATAAAACGACACCATCATAGCCCCACTCCCTGCACAGTCACCCATGGTCGAGCAGACTGCATCCCCTGAACTGCAGCTGGACTGAACAATGCCCTTCCCCCTTTCACTCACCCGCTCCTTCATACGAGAGACGATGAAGCGCAGGTACGTGCTCATCTCCTGTTTGCTGGTGTTCTTCTTCTTAATGCTCTGCCAAAGAAAAACAGGACATATTATTTTAAACCTGACTTCAAAATTAATTAAGAAACATTTTCTCTGCATCATAACATTATTTGAAAAGGTACCTTTGCATCACACAGCTTTTTAGGGAAATTAGTAGCACTACATGACACAACAACTATGGATGCTGAATTATGTCTAGGCTGAAAACTTCCACTACATAAGTGCCACAAGTTTTATTTCTACTTATATCCGTAACACCTTGCCAAGACACTTCATGTGAGTAAGTGTCTAACTAGAATAAAGCAATGGAGCAAGGCATTTTAGGGGGCAGGTTAAAATTCATATAATGGTCTTTTTATTAGTAGGGAATTAATATTTTCAGTAAAACATTAAACTATTTTTTAAATAATACCTTGCACAATCTACAAAATTTGTGCTTACCAGGCAAAATGACACTGTCTAGGAGAAAGTCAATAAGCTCTAGCCAGTAAAACACAAGAGCAATTTTTACTGCTCAAGAAACATAGCAGTTGTTGCTTTTTGTGCTTCTTCCTTTCCAAAATCTAACCCAGATTCTGGAACGCAAACTGCCTTTTTTGTTTAGCAGATCAGAATCACGAATTTCTCCCCTCTCTTAGAGACTTGTCTCCATCCTTCAAAATCAATCCAGGCTAGCCAGAATCCCTGCACACAGGAAAGGTGCTGCTAAAGAGCAGGCAGTCTGCTCTGATGCCTAGTGTGCTCTTACAAACCAGCCCCACAGCTTCCAGATCACAATAGCTGTGCACAGTTCTGCATGGCCTTACTGTGAAGCGACCCGGCAGGGGAAGTGACTTCTAACTGCTCAAATCTATTGCAAAAACTTTTACCCCTCCTCACACCTCCAAATGCTCAGAGAGGCAAGCTGAGCTCTCCCCTTCTCATGCCTCTGTCACCACCTGTATACAAACTGTGTGGACCAAACTGGCTTAGTTACACTTTCATCCTCTACTTTTGATGGTCTTTAGCAGCATCCATGTAATTGTGCAGACGACTTGCTTAGCAAACACAAGAAGAAACAGAATCCACGTCCTAACAGATAGCTAAACTTGTTAATTATTAATCACTAGAAGTGTGCTGTTTTTCACTGCTTTACCTATATATGGCTCTGAAAATACAGAGGGAGTAAACGCATTGAGTAAAGAGTTTCTCCTCATTTACTTGGCAAGACTACAATTTACACAGTGCAAAAAAACCCCAAACAATTAATTTGATGTGATTGTATCTCCTTTCCTTATATTACTCCTGCAACACATTGCAGTCACTGAAAACCACAGGTTGGTTCCTGTGCTTCAGCAAATGTGCAGCCTGTAGAGTTCAGATTGTACTTGCTACCCCTTTCTTAAATCCAAGCCATTCACAGCACTACCAGTGGAGCTGTTTATTTGGTTGTTTAACGGCACACACAGAACCGTGACAATCTGTGCAGAGCACCAGTTCAGTCACGAGCTTATACAGATACCACACCCAGCAGAATGATGATACCTTTTTCCTCACAGGACACTACTTCTGTTGGGTAAAACTTACTACTCTGGAAAGGTCAACGCAGGTCTTCCTAACACTTACTGTGCATTTAAGTATTATTTTCTTAGTATTAATGGTTCCCTGACCTTCTTTCCAAAGAGCAAGACAGAATCTCACCCTGCCTCATCTGTCTGAATCACCTTCTGTATGTTCATGGTTTACTTCTGCTGTGACAATGTGCATTCTGCTGGAATTCAATCCCAGTATTCAGTTTTGCATAAACCAACATTGCTACCACAAATGCAAACCCAAATGTGCATTAAATAATCAGCATCATGAAGCCCTGCTGTCATTTTAGGCCCTGGAGTGCTGTGTGCTTACTAATGGCACAGCATTAAAAAAGCCTGAAGCTTACTAGGACACAGTAAAACTTGCACTGACTAGTCCTGCTGCACTTCTTTTTCTGACATGGTTCTGAATTTATCACCCTTTGAAAGTATTTCAGAATTCATGTGAACCATTTTTCATGCCCTGCTGGGCAAGACTATCTCAAGATAGATGGCTTACAGCCTTACCCTTCAGATCATAAGGAAAGATAGATAGCTGGGTTTATGTCATTACTGATGTCAGCAATTAACATCACCTCAAGCAGCAATGAAAATGATGTAATTAACTTGCCAGAGCAGGGAAGCAGGAGTTTCTCCACTTTTCCATCAATTCCCTACACTGATTTAAGAAAGATTTGCTCTCCAAGTTCCTCTAATAAATGTTTGAGAGGTAATAAATTTAGGAAACTGAAGCCTATGAGCCAACAAAATGTCTTTTTATGGCAAGGCTGCTCACCCTTTGTAGAAAGCAAGTTATAATCCAGCTGCACTTCTTTTCAGCAAAGCTTAGTGTTTGGAAGTTAGAATGGAAAATGTCTAATTTTTCGATAACACCCCTCCACTTTTTATTTTGAAGACTTGCGGTGTTCTCAGAGAAGTCAATCTAGAGCCACTTGAATCAAGAAAACAGCTAATAGTAGATGTGGGATACGATTTGCATAAAACCTATTTAACAGACATAAGGAGTTGTACCCCCTTTCAGGCACCCTTATAGCCAGGGTGATACAGAAGCATGTATAAATGAAAATTAGGCCTTTTAATTTGTCACTTTCAGGAAATTAAATCAACAGTGGTGGTTTGTGAACCTGTAGAAGTGGTAAGATCCACCGCGTATCTCTTCCCACAGTCAGATCTGCCGTGATATGTTACTGAAAACCTTATTCAAGTATAAATTTCTTTCAGGCAGACTGTTAAGATACAATCCAGCCCCAAAGGCTATCAGAATCACTTTACTTGTAGGCATCCTATTTGTGGGATGTATTATCTTAATACAGAATTAGATTAAGTCTGGCTAGGATTAAATTAACTGTCCTCGTAGCAGCTCATATGGTGTTGTGGTTTAGATTTGTGAGCAAAACAGTGTTGATAACACACTGATGTTTTAGCTGTTGCTGAACAGTGTTTGCACAGGGTCAAGTCTTTGCTGTTTCGCTCCACCTCACCAGTGAATAGACTGGGGGGGACACAAGAGGTTGGGTGGGAACACAACTAGGCAGCTGACCTGAACTAAACAAAGAGATAGTCCATGAGAAGAACAAACCATAGTGGGTTAAGGGGGTTCTTTGGCTCAGGAACTGGCATCAGTCTGCTCATGGAGAGTGGAGAGTGATTGCCTTTGCATCGCTTGCTTTGTTTTCTCTCTTCCCTTTCTTGACTCACTAAACATTTTTTTTACCCCAATCCAACACTTCCCTTGCTTTAACTCTTCACTTTCTCTTCCTCTGTTGCATTGAGAGTTAGGTAGAAATGAGAGAGCAGTTGTTTGCTTAACTGCCTCCTGTGCTTAACCCACCACACGGACCATTCATCTCTAAAAGAAATTTGCAACCCTTCCTCTTTGAATCAGGGTAAACTGACAGACTTTGTCAGAGACCTGGATTTACACAGGAGTGAAGCAATAACCTTCTCAATACCAATCCTGATGTAGAAGATTAACGAAATGTGGTAGGCACAAGGCCAAGGCTGCAATCTAACTCCTTGCTTTTGGGTGCAGGAAATACCTTACAATTTTTTTTCTTTTCTGCAGCACATCTATTTCTTAGGAGCTGCTGCCTGGAGACTGCATTTACACGGCTGTTCATATTCAATACTCCAGACTTCTAATACCACTTAGTTGTTTGGGAGGCTAGCAATATATTGCACTGTGCAGGTGTGACATCCTCATAGTGCAGGAATTCACTGCGAGATTTTACAAATCACAAGGTTAGCAGCAGCTAGAAACACCCCATCCTGCAGTAGCCCTGTTTATGATGGAAGTGAGTGTCCTTTGCAGCCCAAGTTAGCATGCAGCACTCAGTTCCCAGGGTGACAATGGTCACTATGCTGCAGTTGCTGCAGTCTTCCGTGTAAGAGAAAAAGATGGGAAAACTCAAAGAAAGGCAAGGTGATAGTGTCAGCATTCTGTCTAGCTATAAGCATTTATATTATATTTTCTCCATGTAAAGAGGTTCCCTTCTAATCTCACATTAACAAATATTTTTCTCCCTTCCTCTCTTAACTGTGGCCTGTATACACACATCGAAGAGCTTCATTTCAGTTCAGGGGTTAGGTGAAGACTGCTAAGTGACAGAAGCATGTTTCTAAGGCTCCAGTTTAATTTTCAGAAGCAATCTAGGTTTCCAGGAGTCAGTCTACAGAGAAGTATGTGCATGAATCTAAGATGCATTTACCACTGCTGTTTCATAACTCCTTGCTCTACCCACCGTCTCTTAGATTTTTTTTTAGGGTTTAAATTTCCAGAGGAATTTGGTGTTATGTATGGAAAACTACTGCTCTGTCATCCTCTCAAGTTTCCAACCCTCAGGTTTCCTGTGCCATTAAGAAAGGTATTCGGACACACAGGATAGGTCTTAGAGCAACCAGCGCACAGCATGTCCTAAGCAGCATAGCCAGAAGCATCTGCACAAGCAGAATACATTGTAAGATCTGCCTCTCTCAAGGCTTTCCAAGGTATCAGGTGCTTTTATAAACGTTACAGTTGAATCCACAAATCAGTTTGTACTTGTATGGTGCATTAAGCACCTTCTGAGTATGAAGCATCCTATGAATTAAATATGCTTGCATGCACGCAGAGAAGTTGGTAGGAGGCTCTAAGTGGAGGCTTTCCAGTTCCTCATCACTGTGAACAAGTTCCTTTACACTTCATTAAATACGTCCTATGCAGTGCCCACTTCTGCTGGCTTCCTGCTGTACTCCAGTGTGCATGTGGCTGGAAGGTGCACGGGAGCACTACATCTCCCTATGTGAGGGCTCTGCACTAAGCCATGTGCTGCTAGCATTGCTCCTTTACTAGGACCTCCCTTCAGCCACAATTCATGGCCATTACTTTCCACATTCTGTTTATAGAATGTTTCGTCCCACAGTTATATAGCAAACTCCTGCCACAGTAGCCCATAAAGCAAGGCAATACAGTCAAATTCTTTCTTCTCTCCTTGTATTTTACATTAACCAT
The DNA here is from genome assembly GCA_013399775.1 of Semnornis frantzii. NCBI lineage: Eukaryota > Metazoa > Chordata > Aves > Piciformes > Ramphastidae > Semnornis > Semnornis frantzii. Next base: position 13,211 of record VWYK01015407.1, on the reverse strand, counting down.
TCTGACTAACAGCTAGTACTAAAACTCTCTGACCTAAGTTACTTAAGTAACCCTCATCCTTCTGTGCTTCTAACTTTTTAATGTTTGACATTTTCACTTGTCAGATTATGTCTAAAGTGGCTTGTAAACTGCATGATGTTATATTATGTGCTCTATGAAATGCTTAGTACAGTACTAGAACTCAGAAATAGCCTACTTAGAGAATACTCAGCGCAGCATTGAAGCTCTTTAGCTCTGCAGTTCACTTTACTCCCATACATGTGAACTCCAGAAATACTGAAACATCCACTCTGATCGGTAAATTGGTTATCATTCCTTGCAAAGCACATGCATGAAGATCAATCTCTGATCATATGATTATAAAAAAACTTAGGAGTGAAGTGAAACCACATGAATAATTCTTTCTGTTTCACAAATCAAAACGTACTCCTCTGGGACAAACTCTATGTCACCGTGCACAATTTTGCCTTTCTATAAAACCGCTTTATACTTTGGGTTTTTTTAATTAAAAGAATAGTTGGTTGCCCCAACATGTGCTCAATATTCTCCTATTTAGATTTTTATGTATAACTCTTTCCTCCAAAACCCCCTACTAGTATTTTTGCAGTACCTTCTGTAGTCTTTGCGTGCTAAATGAAGAGTGGGAGAAAATTAATCTCCTCCCTTTACCTAATGGAAGAGCAGCAATAATTGAACAAGTCTCCCACAACCTTCAGAGAGGAAGATGATTTAACCCTGTCTTGAATGGCCCATTCCAGTAGTGGGGAAGGCAACTCCAAGTTCACTCCATAATGAGGCTTCCTCTCCTGCCTTGTCTACCAGGAATTTTGCAGATAATGTCAATTTATTTCACTTAAGACAATGATTAGTCAGCAGTCAGGGAAAGATTTTGGTCACTGCAATGTGGTTTGAATTGACCTTTGACTCTTGACTCCTGCTGAGAATTATGTAGGGTACAAACCACTCAGATTGGTACTGTCAAGTTAAAATAAAAGCCAGGAACTGGACATTCTTGCCTATGGATTCAGTGGAGAAAAACAAGAGGGAAATAGAACTGTTTTAAGTGTTGTATTTTAAAGCTATGAACAAATCCTTGGCAATGCACTTTATAAAAATTTCTGAGTAGTCAAGTGCGCAAGACAAAGCTGCATAGGTTGACTGAACTAGTACAACTAGCAATTGTGAAATGAATGATCCAAGGGTTTGCTGACCTTGGCAGCTCTACAGAAGCAATCTTTATGTAAGAATGAAGTGTTCTTAGATTATTTCTGTCAATATATTAAGTTTCAAACATACTTCTATTTCACTCTTTTGAAGAGCTTTGAAATCCCCAGATGAGAAGTGCTATGTCCAGTCACAAGAATAAAGTATGAAAAGAGGTGCACCTCTTTGTCCCAGCTCTGACTTTTCTTGTGGATTCATATTTACTGCTGAGAATGCAAAGCAAATCCCATGGCCCTTACGTAAGAGTTAAGCCCTCTTATGTCCTCTGGACATTAGCCAGGGCTCTCCAAATTACCACAGTGTTTTGATTATAAGCCTCTCTTGCTTTTAAATAAAATCAGATCGGTCATTTCCTAGGAAGGTGGGGAGAAAGTTGCAGAAGAATAATGAAGACTGACACAAGGATGCTAACTCCTGTGATAGACTCAACCTTCTCTGTTTACAGAACTGTGCAAGGCTCCTTAGTCCAAGCTTGCAGAATTAGGACTTAGAGTAATATGTCTTATTTTCAAGGAAAACAGAAGCTGGCAGCAGAGAGGGGGGAAAGAATGTCATGGTATTCAAAATGACAGTATTCACAAAACCAGGCTGATCGTCGTCTGAGGCACCCAGTAACATCAGGAAGCATTTAAGAGCCCCCAAAACCTTTCCTCAGTCTTTGTGTAACATAAAGGCAATCAATATGCAGAAAGAAAAAGACACAGTGCAAATGGGCTGAGTTTCATGGGACACTTTTCAAGGTAAATATTTGTTTACTGTTATTACCATAAAGGATTTCAAGGCTCCAGTCTGGAAGTCAAACTGCTCTTAAAGCGCCCTATGCATCTGTGCATGTTTCACGCAATGATTCAGCATTTCTGCTCTGATGATGTCTGCGTTACAAGGCACATGTTTGAAGCCACTTCATATGTCAGGTGGCTTTTAAACCAGGTGTCATCTAAAACCATTGATTTGATCCAGTTTACTTAATTTGAACTATAAGAACTACCAATACTTACTACTGAGAACCAGGAATTATTAAAGCGATTTATTTAAAAATCTAAAGCAGCTCCCATGTAAGGGTCATTACTTGCTTTTAACAGAGGGAACACTGAGTAGCAAACTTTAATGCCAACAATTTAACATGAAGTGACTTGGCACATGCCTGTATTCTTAACTGTTTTTTCCCTGTCACTGCTTCTGTCTCATCCCTTTTCGCTTCCTTGAGGCAGGCTTGGGTTTTCTTGTTATTTCCCTAAATGCTGAGAATTCTCAATCTGAGTTAAAAGGAAACAGCTTTTCTATGACTGGTTCTAAGGCAGCAGCACTCAGAAAGTGCCATTTTGAAACAATACAATCCATGTGTTTTCAAAAACTGCTTCCCTGCACTATGGAGTGCACGAACCCTTGCATTCCTTGCAGCACAGATCATCCGAGGGGCAATCTGCTGCTCTAAAGTTAGATCTAAGCTTCTAGTAAGGGAATTTCCTCTCTCTCCAGCAATCCAAGGCAGAGTGCAACTGGTAGCTTTATCTCTTTCTATAGCAGTAATTTTATCCTAAACATTCATATGCATTATCCTCTGCATTTAAGGAAGTCTAGAAACGTGTTCCATTGGGGGAGGTGACATGGAGATGACAACAGTTAAAAAGTATCTGGCTGATTCAAGACCAGGTACCAATAAACACCATCCTGACTAGAACATTTAGTATTCAAATGGAAGGCAGACGACATACCTGCTCCTTCCTGGAAAGCAGATACAAATACTCTGCTGGCTCCCTACCATACTCGTAGGAATAGCAATTTTAAACAAAAATCAAGTAGAGATATGGATGCATGGATTTGGTGAAATCCAGATTGGCCTTTTTTACACCAGTAGAATCTACAGAAATCAATGAGAAGCAAGATTTCACTGTCTTTTTTTTTTTTCTTGTCCTTTTTCTTTTATATTGCCCTCATCGGTGACATGATTGTGGCTTTATACAATATTAAGAATGCAGTCATCAAAACACAGAAAACGTTACATTATGATTCATTAAAATATTAAGTAAAAGCAGTAGCATCTTATACAGCACTTTGTTTACTCCTGACTTCCACACTCTACATTCACCCGCGGTATGCACACATACACACATTCCCACACAGCATTCTGCGTGTGTTCAGGTGCATAGGCAGAACTTGCTGGAGTCTTCCAAAATGGCCATCTGCTACATGCACCGTGTTCTGGTATCTCTGTATAGATGCTCTAGGTATGTATCAGCATTTCAGTACACAGTTCTTTGTCCATTAACCTGGCCGGACCATCTGGACACCTTAATGAATCTATGAATGATTATCAATCCTCTAATCAGCAGATGAAATCTCATAGGTACTCACCCTGCAAACTGGGCACTGCCAGTGACTACTGCTGTCTCTAAGCCTGAACTCATCAGACAAACACTTGGAATGATACACACGAAAACACAGGTCACATATCAACACCTCTCCAGGTAAATGGCATTCAAAACAATACCAGTCATGATTTTCTGTTTCCCAGTCCTACAAAAAATACAAAACATTTTGGTATGACATTCTGTCAAAATCTGAAAAAACTACACAAAATTGATAAGTCTTGAAATCCAGCAGCAATTAGACATTATAAACATTTTAAGAAGTGTATAATGTTTAAAAAACAGGGGAAAATCTACATGCTGAAAGATCTTCATCAATTTAATACACACTAGCTCAAACAGAAAACGAATGCCAAGTTTTAGTGTTTTCAAGTGTCTGATTAGTAACAATTTCAAACACGAGCTCTGTCCGCAATGAAAAGTGGGTTTTCTACCTTTGTGTGAAACACCTGTTGACCTCTCTGTATTAGACTACAACAGAATTTTGTGCACCTCAATGGACCATACCTATTTCCTTGGACTATTTTCCCTTTTTTTTCAATCGTTACAGTGTACTTTAGACTGTAATTTTACAAAGGGTCTCTTCCACTCTTTACTCTCTTAAAACTGGCAATGTTTCAGTTGAGTTCTAAAAAAAAAAGCAATGAAATCATCAAGCTATTACTGCAAGAAATGTTTCTGCTGAGCAATCTCAATGCAATTAAAAAGCTAGAAGATGTTTCACCTGCAGTGCTCAGCACTGGTCTTATTCCTGAAATGCTCTAAAGAAGACACAGAATACGGTTCTGCCAATGCACAGATGTCTTTAATACATTCTTCCTCGAAATTTCAGCCCCAGTCACCAAATTCTGACCTTTGAAACATGTGCACGAGCTTTGCTGAAGTAAATGAGAGCAGCATGCGTACAATTTGGAGGCAGAATTTTGCTCTATGAATCTACAGCACTAAAACCAGACAGAAATGCCAGTGGCCACCATTAAATGTTTATGTTTGCTATCTGAAATGCCACACTCTTCCCTATATGTAGAAGATAAAACAGCTGTCATATCTCAGGTGAAACTCCCAATACCTTTTCAACTCAAATGTCACTTTTCAATGGGTTCAGATCTCAGAAAAAAAGTTACTCCTATTCTTCAATAAATTATCTTGATAAAAATCTAACCCAGCTATTTTTAACATCATGTTGTAAAAGTGGAGTAAGCAGTTCCCACCAAGTGCCAGACTGGCATTTGTTCAATCCCCGCTTTCCCGTGCCTGGGAACTAGGGCTGGTTGAGTCCTTGTGTGAGAGGTCTCCTCCCACGGAACAGTGTTAGCAAGCGCTACACAGAAGTGGCACTTCCAGTCCCTCCTGCTGAAGCAGCCATGCCGTGCACGTAATTCATCTTATCAGAGCCCCCATGAATGGAAGAGATGTAATAACAGCCTCAACCCAGCCTGCCTACACTTGAAGTTTGCATACCATGAATGCAGGGCTGCAGGGGCAGTAAGTTTAAGTGAAAAAAATACCAAACAACCACTAACCAGTGACTTCTGAACTCCTTTGTACCTTGACTCGTCTATCATCTCACCTATTTATTTGACAATTCTGTGTACCTCAGAATGGCATAATTAACAGTATCACCAAACTGGACATAAAGAACACATGCTTGTTTCACCAGATCTTTCCCCTTGCACAAAACCAAGTGGTAGTGCACTTTCAGAGTACTTTGTTTACAATGTTTTAGAAATGACTAAAGATACTGCATTGCTGATGTGCCTGATTTGCCCATACTCAGAGAAAAAACAGGATAACAGAAACCAAAAGTAAAAAATCAGATGGTAGTAAAAGGGCCAATTAAGCAAGAAAAAGAATCAGTTTTGATAAAAGATCTATCCATATAAAAATAAAAATGAGAAGACCCTAATGGGTCATGTCTATTGAGGAATTTACCCACAGAATCAGGATCCCAGGAGACTTCATTTTAATTCCGGTAGTTACTTGTTAGCATATCCCAGATATTCCATTGTTAGGAAATATGCTGGCAAAGAGATGTGGAATTTCATAAACATACGAAAATATACTTGCTGGCAAGCAAAATCACATGCTCAGGCCAGAAACCATGATGTTAAATAAAACACCAGAAGAAGTTTCCTCCAGCCTTCACAGTGTAAAGTTTTGCAAACATCAGTGTTTAGAAATAAAAGCACCCAGCTCTTTCACAGAAAAGCTTTTTAGCTTAATGCAGTATATTTAGTGCATAGGTATATATAAAACATTCATTTCTGCAATATATTTGAGAAGTGAATAAAATAAAAAAGTACAAGCCCTTGTGACCAACTACACTATTGACTTCAACAGCAAGGTCAGAGGCATTAATTTTGCTCCAGCAGCAATGAAATGTCGTTTAGTCTCTTGGTTTACATAAGTCGGGATGGGAGTAGAATGTGCAGGAGTTCAGGTTCATTTAAATAGCTCAAGCTCTGACCGCCAGCGCCCGGGGTAGGACAGGTCAAAATCACCGGCTGCCAACAGGTTACGTCTGCATTTCCCAAGCTCACCACCAGGTGTCAGCAGGCGCTCCGAAGAGGCCCGATTAAAGGGGCCCACCGCAACGCCACCGCCGAGCGCACCGTGCGAGGCAGCGCCGCCAGCCCCGGCGGAGGAAGCCATCCAACTACGCACATACAGAATGCGGACCCAACTCAAACTGGAAGTGATACGGATGATGGTGGTGGTGGTGGTGGTGGTGGTTAAGAGAGTAAACTAAGCTATCCTAATGAAAGACAGAAACGTAATAGAAAATATGACAGAATTCAAAACCACATAGTGCAAAAATTGTTCACCTTGTTTTTTGCTGCTGTCTGGGAAAAAGGCTGCATACCGTAGGCCTTTCAAAATAAAAACAAAACAAACTTTGTATCTATACTGTAAGCCATGCGATCATCAGGATATACACAAGGCTAGAAAGAATTCATGCACAATGACCAAGAAATCAAACTGTTACTTCTAACACCCAGTTGCATCCATTTCCTCCTGCATTTCTGGAATGCAACCTCATGCTTGCACATTTTCTCTCTTTACAATATCCCACGTATTACCATTAGAAGAACCCAACACCCATCATCTTCCCCATATACACACCCACCACCAGGCCAACGTAGAAATTGTGAGGAGTATTAATGACTGCTAATTAATGCACTCTCTTTGAAACATAAACCTCCTCAGGGAACATAAAAAGGTCCCTGCACATCACTGCCTAGGGAGGGGCCCCACCCATATCAAAGCGACACCATCTTGGCTGCACGTTGCCAAAGATTAAGCTAGCACTTTGTCAATAAAACTCGCAGGCCTTATCTGTGTATAAAAGGTGGATCCATTTTCCTGGGAGCATGTGGAGTGAAGCAAGGAACTCCACCACAGGGACTCGATTTGCCAATGTCCTTGTGTCCTGTCACAGGGTAGGGAAAGCCTCTTGGCTCACCATGCTGGCAGACAAAGCGAATCCTCTGCAGCAGGACCCAGCTGCCCAAGTTAGGCAGTTCAGTGGCCACAACCCCCACGAGGGAGTAGATTTGGTGGCAAAGCTGCATAGCTCGGATGGAAAAGGAAGCCTTCCCCCGTGACTTTACTCTGCTGCCCATTGCATTTGTAGATACATGCATCAGCCAGCAGGGCCGCAAATGTCTGTTTGGGGGATCGTGTTGAACAGCTGAGGAGCTATGATCTGTTAAGCAGAGTGGGACCTTGTGGTGACGTGGGTCACTTGTGGTCACTTGGTCTTTATATTCAAATTGGTGAAATGTTCTATCATAAACGTCACCTCGCACTGACATAAATAGCTGAGATTTCATAGCAACATGAATGAAATGATGCAGCAATTTCAAAATACAGCTTAATTTATAAACAATATGTAACCTTGTTTTTTTATGATTGTCTTAAGCAGGTTGTCTTAAAGCAAATAAATAAATTTACTCTGGAAGTACAGAAAAATAACACGGAATAGACAATGTCAGGCTATCCAGGACACTTGGCGATTTAAATACAGATAAACCCAACAGAAAGGAATGAATCATCATGTCACAGCCTCTACTGTAGAATAAAATACATAGTTGTCAAGGAAAGAGTAACTTTCAGGCGTAAAGAAAATGTCCATTATAATGCAAATGTACGTGGAAAAGAAATGCTTACTCATTAGTAATGGAGATTTACTTAGCTGTAATTGAAATAGGGAATCTGTATGTTGGAGAATGTGACATCCTGCTGTACAATTAGCATACCATTAAATAGGAGATGTGAAGCACATACTGACAATAAAACTAACAATAACAATTGTAACTATTAGGTCACTTCTACACCTTAGAAAGTCTATAATTCTTGGGTAAACAAACAAACAAACAAAACCAAAAAAAAAAAAAAAAAGGTAAAAACAATTAGTATGTTTCTTTTCCTCTAAATTCCACATAGGTATAGCACATGAAAACAATATAATCTCCTTTCTTAGACTTTGTCTAAAAGGATCAATTTGCCTTTTTATAATGTACATTCCATTAGCATAGCTCATTTCTTACCTGTTAATCTGTTTTTTTCCAAGTCACTTAATGGTAGCCCAGATACTTGGTATTAAGTCACTGTATTATCAAGAGGTGGAGAGAGCAAAAGGGGAGGGGGAAAAGGCAAAACTCTATTCATGAAACTCCCCTTTGTGGAGATGTGCTGTTTTCACACTGTTGAACTGGATTTCCCAAACCATTCAAAGTATGAATATCCTTTGGACCCAACCAGTAAGCTAAAAGAACAAAAGGGTCACAGAGATGGCCAAACCGCTTCTCCGTCAGTTATCTCTTTGGAGCACCAATCTTTGTCTATGAGCAGCATACACACAGTTCTGTCACCCTAAATCCAATGGGATGCATTTTCAACAGAGCTCATGGCTCCTGGAACTTCCTCTGTGGCACCAGCCTGGCCCCACAGCACTATTTGGGCTTACACCCCACACCCCACCACCCCCCACACACACACCCTGGGATCCCTTTTCAAGTGCTTCTCCAGAGTTTCTTTGTGTGGTGTTTCTCTGTGTCTCTCCTCCACGCCCATGCACACACAGGTCTTTCCACTGGGTCATTCAGACCCACCTGTGTGCAATGTCCTGGCCAGCCCTGCAGTGTCTACATTTGAACAGTTCCTAGAGCAGGTAAAGAACTCACAACGTTTAGTCTAAAGGAAGAATATTAGCAGATAGACAGCACTGTAACAACATTTTTGGTCTTTCACAGTGGTGGAATCTAGAATGGTAAGGTCTGTGTCAGCAGAAAGAAGCTGTTTACAAAATATAAACCATTTGAGTTGTATTTGCACTCCATATGTGTTTCAAGATGTTTTCAAATAATCAACCCAAACATTTAGTTTTATCTTCTCCTGTTTCACAAAATCTGAAAGAAATGCTTCTTTCTTACACACCTGCTGTAAATGGTTAACTGCACACTTCAATTATTTTTTCACCAACATCTCTCTCAAAGTGTACTTGTCAGAATCTGTGCCCCATACAAAAGGCAGGCTGAAACACTCACAAACAGAGGAAGTTCTAAGAGTCCTGAAGGACTGTGGAAATGCTAAATCATGCTCAGCCTTGAAAAGTCTCCCCTTGTCCATCTATTCACTGCTTCTGCAGTATTGCTGAACTTCCAAGTAACTGTTCTGTGATAAGAGATTTTTTTAACATGTGGCTATTGATCTGCAGAGCTGGACTGACTGGAGCCTTACTCTTTTTGTTCCTCAGAGGAGCATGTGCACCTCTTTCAAACAAGCTGCACTGCTTTAGGTACAGGCACTAGCAGGTATCTTCCCCTTTTCATGGAGCTCTGCCAGGTGTATTGGTTTCCACCCAGACACTAGCATGCATCAAGTACTACCTGGATCAGACAAACACCACGTGGCATGGAACACCATTCCCAGGATTTTTTCAAATGCGGTGGGGACACTGTGAATGCTTTTCACCACAGGTCCTAGCCTGCTGTGAAGGCAGCCCTCCTCCTGCTCTTTGGGTCAGCCTTCTCTTCATGCCACAGCATCCTTTGCCTCCATCTATTCCTTAGCAAGCATAAATACTCCTGTAAACTTGCTTGCAGCAGCCCACTGAATCAGCTTTTATCTTTCATGAGAATGATAGGTGAGGCTCCAAACAGAGGAAGCCAGGATTAATTCCTTCATAACTCAGAGAACTTACTCCATCCTTGCAGCAGGTAAATAGTGACCTAGCTGTTTAATAAAGTATTTCCCTTGTATCATTACTGTACAGGATCCGTACTTGCTCAGGATGACGACTTCAAAACAATGAAGTTTCTTAGATCACACCATGTTTTACATTGAACTTGGCGTCAAAACAAGCTCCTTTTCTACCCTGTGGTTTCCTTGTATGTATTGGACACACTGCCTCTGGTTTGCATCTGTTTGCCTAACGCTGTTGCTCACTGAAAGTGCTCAGCAAATAAACAGGCACCACCTCTCTCTCAAAGCCAAAAAGACATCGGCAGCTACAATCCCTTTATGAAAACTGTTTCACTTTTTCTTACCCTTCCTTTTCTTAGAAAACTACCACAGCAGGCAGCTACAATGATATGTGCTTGTACAGACAGGATCATCTGGCCACTGCAAATCAGCTGCCTTTATAGATCCTTTGCTTTGATAACTTGGGCTTACTCTTCAAAATGGATTTCCAGAAACTGGCTCTGTAGGACACTCGAAAGCAACTATGAGTTTGTTCATTGCCTAATTTCAAGTGCATGTATTTGTGTATATATTTATTTAGGTCGCTATCTTATCAGTTAGCTAGGTTTTCTGACATTATTTTTAGTTGCTCTCATTCTATTCTTAAAGGGACCAATGCGAACCGTTAGTCAGAAGTCAGAACAATATACCCCTCTCCACTGTGCATGCTAAACACAGATATGTTTATAGGCTAATGATTTCCTTTTTCTTCAGTAATAGCTGCTTTCTCTTCTGATACAATGATGTGAGAAGACCCAGGTTCTGCAGTGAGTTCTACAGCCTCTCAGAACACTTTTCTGGCATTCTTTCATCGATTTTAACCTACAAGCCTAAGTTTGTGCAATTACTTGATTGTCAGTTTCTCTTTCCGGCAGAAAGCACCAAAGTCTTCTCTGAATTCCTGCCAAGACAGGCAGAATTTTATTCCTTCTCCCACCTTGCAGGTATGTTCTGGACAATTCAGAGTGATAGGCGGTCAATTCAGGTGATAGAGTCAGTCTCCAGCTCCCAGAACTAAAGACGAAGTCAAGTGTTTGCAAGAAGTAGAGTAGCACACCAGTAGTGAAAATGCCTGCTAAACCCTCTGCCATGGTTCTTTTCAGCCTATGAGCTGTGTTCCTGAAGTAATGAAGAAATTTCAGTTTCCCTTTCAAGAAGATGGTGTCTGGGTAGCAATAGCTGACATTATCTGAGGTGAGACAATAGAAGTATTCTCCTCCAGGAACTTAGTAAATAGCTTCAAATGAAAAAAAAAAAAAAATTAGCTTCTTCACATTCCATGTGAGTTCAAGGTTAATAGAAACTTTCAACTCAGCTCTTCTGAAACTGGATTTGTTTCTGCTGCTAATGTCGCCTCTTCTGCTTAGGTTAAGCCAAGAGGAGGTTTGGAGGCTGTTTCCATTAGAGAGGTTTATCAGTGATGGTGTGAAGTATTTATTAGGAGCAACGCCTTTTATTTCCACTTCCTAAATGTGAAGGTTTCGTTTCCCTCGAAGGAGCATGAATCCTGACCAGAAAGAAACCATCTCTTTGACTGAAGTTCCAAGTCTCCTTCCATGAGGAGCTGGACACAAAAAGGCTCTCCCTCCTCTTTTCTTTCTTAAAATATGTTTACATTGCTATTCTGGTCTTATTTTCTCCATGGAAGTTTTCTGTGTTTTCCTAGGCTGACGTTTCTGCATTCACAGAAACAGTTAATCTGAACCAACAGCACAATCTCCAACACACTTCAGTTTAAATCTCCAGCTTCTTGTCCATGTTCCCTGTGGTGTAGGTGTGGTTGGAACAGTTTCAGCTGTCTGTGATACAAAGGCATGAGGGCTGCATTTATTGTGAATGAAGCATGAATATTAATAAGGCCATCAGCTTCAGTGAAGTTTTCATTCAGTGACCAGCATGACATAACAATAAAAGATTCAAAACCGTTGCCAGAGATGCAGAGCATTTTGAACACGT
>VWYK01015398.1:0-11159 GCA_013399775.1 Semnornis frantzii | reverse complement strand
GGGGGGGGGGGAAGTCACATAGAGTACAGAAAAATTAGGAGAGGGGGAAAAAAAAGCATTGAAAGTGTCTGAGGAATGCAATTACCTTTCTGCAACAGCTTTTCCATGAGGCACTAAGCAAGGTGCTGCCAATCAGGGAATGAAAAACAAGAGCAGAGAAACAAAGTCTGTTAGAATATTTGTTATTTCTTAGCTGAAAAGTTCTGTTACATTGTGCTAAACAAGCTAGATACAGCAAAGCAACAATGCAAAATCAAAGACTTAAAGCAGGCAGGGGAAGAGGTTAGATGTTAACACAAAGTCAGTGGTGACCAGGAGAAAACATTTGCTGTTAATTTCTTTAGGGAATGGTGTTACTCAGGTGGCAAGCATCTGCTGCACAACCACCAGCATCCTTCTCATTTCCTGGAGGACAGCTGGAGCCCACGATTGTCAGGAGATGTTAAGAATCTCACCTGTATCAGCGAGTCCCAAGGCCTTGTGGCACAAGGTTGCTTGCCTGGCTTGTTTTCTTCTCCCATAGGAGCCTGCTGGAGGCTTTGGAGCAGCAACTGTGCTTTTCTCCTTTAGAGTCGTGACTGTAAGGCAAGGAGGACCATGTGAGGAATGCCAGTGTGTTGGTAAAGGTGAGCAGCACAGCTGAGCTAGATTGTATGGTCCTGCTCGGGCAGGGGGGCTGGACTTGATGATCTCCTTGGGTCTCTTCCAAGCCCTGACATCCTGTGATCTGCTCACCTGTTACTGCACATGATTGTATGATAGGTATGCCCAGTCTGTTGGCTCCAGTGGCTGAATGCTTTATCTGTGGTAAGCTGTCTCTTGTTTATAAGCATGGCAAATGTAGTAGCCCTGAACTTGGAAAGCAGTGGCCTGGGATGAGGTTTGTCTCCTGTAAGCTCTGAGAGCTTTGTTACCTATTTCAGCAGTTGAGACCTTAGAATCTTGGGCTGAAATGCTGATCATGAACTGGTCTGCTAAGATCAGCTTCAGTTCCTGTATACATGGCTAGGAAGAGAGGCAGCTTCTCCAAGGGTAACCTCTGACTTCTGTGAAGAAGGAGGTTGAATAGCACATTACCATTCCTGTATTTCCTTATCTCTGCATGGCAGATGTCTTCCACAGGGTTTGGGGAGCCTGTGCTAGCTAACACAGGGAGGATTTCTGTAAGCTGACATTTGAAACAAATGTGGCCTGAGTTTCAGGCTAATTAAGAGAAAGCATATAACAGGGAGCCAAGTCTCCTCTCCATGACTTCTTCATTGGAAGGAGGAGCTCGTTTGATCTCAAAAGACACTGCAGCAGCTTTCCTAGCATGGAGCTGCTGCCATGGCCTGTGCTATGGATGTGCTAACTTGTGTGTCACAAGTCAGGGAGCTGTAACATAAGCAAGCAGACCTCATTTTAAAAAGATTCAGCCTCTAAAAGATTAGAGAGGAAAATGTCTTCACAATTGATCTCACACAACTTCCAAAGAGCTGTTCAACAAGAGATGAAACAGACAGCAAACACACCTCTGCTGCACCCCAAGTCTTCCTTCTAGACTTGTGCCAACTTTGCATTTCCTTTTAAAGTGACCACAAAGATAAAATATGAGACCCAAGCTGGACAAGTTAAGCTCTGTGGTAGAATAGAGGTCAAGCCATTCCATGCCTGCCATAGTTCACTACATTATTGTTGTTTGTTGACATCTATGTATTTTAAGAAACCCCATGGTTTCCCTGCCAGTACTCTACTCATATGGATGCCAGGGATTTTCCACCCTGTGCTTGATCATTTCTTCTGTCTACACAGCAAGAGTCCACTCTGTCAGTGGGCTACATAAATTTACTGAGCAGAGAAGTCTTTAAGACTGAAACAACTGTGTGAGAACTGCCTGCTGAAATGCTAAGGTCTGTGAAAGTGAAATGTTATTGTTGGGGGTGGGGGTGTTAACTGATGTACCTGCATGCCACAGGCAGTACACAACAAACCAAACAGCAGAGGCAATTGTGTTGTTCCTTTCCTCTTATGCATCTGTTCTCCTTTTCATTCAGTGTATAGATATTGGGTTTTAAAGACAATTTGCTGAGTTTTTCCAGATTGTTGTTCTTTTTACAGTGTAATGGCCCTGATTACTCTTTGAAGTCTATCATTGGCAAAAGTTGCTGGAAAATGAAAACATTGGGATCCAGAATCAATGTCTGAGGCTGAACTAAAGCACTGGGGAAAATCTTTGGCTAGTCAGGGCGAGGGTCATTCATAGCCATAAGCCCAAAGGTGATCTGTGTTGCTACTTGCTACTCTCTCCCATGAATTTCAGTGGGGTTGGCACCTGACTGCAAAGGTTAGGAGGTGTTCTGTGTTCTCCAAAGCCATGATACTTTAAAACAGTGTGCTGGTTTGAGCTAATTGGAATATTTTAATAGAGAAAATTGTACTATAGGCTGTGAAGGAAAACAATGGTGATGTCTACTTCACTCATAGGCTTGCTGAGATGTTTACAAAAGAGATAAAAGTGTCTCAAGTGGGCAGTCTGGGTCACAGGGCTAGCGGCTTCTTGGGCTCTCTAGCAGCTCTGGCTTCTCCTCTCTGCTGAATAACTTCACTAACCACTTTTCTTCTAATCCTCCCCAGCCGATCCTCCTTGCGCGTAAGGCAAACCTTGGGGTAAGGTGTGGGGGTGGGGAGAAGGTGGAAGGGTGGTTGGGAGCCCCTCCTGGGGGGTCTCTGATTTCTGGGAGGGGAGTTGTGTGTCTGTATTACCTTTACCTTGTATATTTCTGTAACTATTCCTGTATATACTGTATATATTTGCTTGTATATTGTGCTGAACTGTAACTAGAGTTTCATCTCTTAACTTCCAGCTGGCTGAGTTCTAGTCTGGGTCATTTTACAAGTATGGGGGGGCAGGGAACTCCCAAACCATCACAAACAGCTTAGCTGGTAGCAGTCAGAAATGCTACTGATGGCTCTCTGTTAGATAATTTTCTTGCATATAAGATGACATGAACATACTGATATGTGCAGCTACTGGGGTTACTTTTATTCCTATAGCACAGTGTGTGTTCTCAGTCAATCTTAGCTCATCCCCCTCTTAGCTCAGGAAAGTCAGTTAGCTGCCTACAAAGATGACCCATACCACCATGATCCTTTGGAGGAGAAAAGTGTAGCAACTAGCACAGATGTTTGTGGGATGACTTCACAACCAGAGCTTCTCCAAGTACACTCATTTATTTATGTGGGAGTATGTGGGCTGCTGTGAGTGACTGCATGGATGTTTTGACCTACCACACAATGTGACATCTTCCACTGAGCTCTGATCGGAGTCCTGCCCCACCTCCAAGTTATTCTATGGATTTTCTTCTTCTTGGAAGTTGTTAGTAGTGGCACAGAAGATGGAAAGGGCAAGACTTTGGAAACAACTGCTGACTTAGAATCATAGAATCAGTCAGGGTTGGAAGGGACCACAAGGATCATCTATTTGCAAGCCCCCTGCCATGGCAGGGACACCCTTCCCTAGATCAGCCTGGCCAGAGCCTCATCCAGCCTGGCCTTAAACACCTCCAGGGATGGGGCTTCAACCACCTCCCTGGGAAACCCATTCCAGGCTCTCACCACTCTCATGCTGAAGAACTTCCTCCTCACATCCAGTCTGAATCTCCCCACCTCCAGCTTTGCTCCATTCCCCCTAATCCTGTCACTACCTGAGAGCCTAAAAAGTCCCTCCCCAGCCGTTTTGTAGGCCCCCTTCAGATACTGGAAGGCCACAAGAAGGTCACCTGGGAGCCTCCTCTTCTCCAGACTGAACAGCCCCAACTCTTTCAGTCTGTCCCCATAGCAGAGGTGCTGCAGCCCTCTGAGCATGCTCGTGGCTCTTCTCTGGACACTCTCCAGCATCTCCACATCCCTCTCATCCCAGGGGCTCCAGAACTGGATGCAGTACTCCAGGTGGGGTCTCAGCAGAGCGGAGCAGAGTGGGAGAATCACCTCCCTCGCCCTGCTGGCCACACTTCTGATACAGCCCAGGCTCTGGTTGGGTTTCTGGGCTGCAAGTGCACACTGCTGGCTCATGTTGAGCTTCTTGTCCACCTCTTCATTGCAATACTCCCAGGAGTTTGGTAAAGTCAGACTGGATGTTGATACAGCAGATGTTTATGACTATTTCTCATTTTAAATCAGATTATAGTGATGTAGTGATTCAGTCCATTAGGGATTGTCCTCAAGTAACAAAGGATATTGTATGTGATAGCTTGTTCAGACAGCACAGCAACAAGAGCCTGAGTGTCTGCTGCCAGCTCTTCCCAAGCCAGCCCTGCTAGGCAGGCACCGGTTGCACATCCATAATCTCTTGCAGCATCTCATAATTGTTTGTTCCAGCCTTTATTCAAATGGCAGTAAATGCAAGGCATGGGAGAAACATTTTACTTGACCTTTCAAAATTAATCAAATGCTTTTAAAAATGCATGAGTTTTAAAAATCTCCAGCTCTGTAGTGTAGAAGCAATCAAGGGCAGAGCAATCCCCTAGCATTTAGCTGTGGAACTAGTCTGTGGTAGCTGGTACATACATGCCACAGGTTTGACATCCCTTGGAGTCACTGAAACATGGTTATGTCTAAGTCTGAGCCTTCAAACAGAACCACAGAATTTATGAGGAAAAACAAAATCTTAAATTAATCATCTAAAGAAAGCTTGAAGCACTGATCTAGAAGGTCAAGAGAGCAAAGATCAATCTCCAGTCCTGCCAACAGCCTTTGCTGTGTCTTTGCCCAACTCCTATGAACTGCCCATTTAAAAACATGGATAAAAGTAAAATTAAAATTTCTTTTTTCTACTCAAAGAGTCAACATAAAGAAAGAAAACTGTCATTGGGACCACATTAAACGCAGAGAAAGCAGCTAAATCACTGGGTGAACTATTTTCATCAGGCAATAATGCATTTCCAGGATGTTCTGGTTTCCTAGGAAACACAAAAGTGCAATCAGCCAGTCTGCCTGTGTGCCCTGGCTGGCTGAGTGAACCCACCAAGTGGGGCACAAAGCTTTCACAGCAACAGGGCACATGTTGGACATCTGCAGACTTTGTTCTGTGCCTGGCTTCAGCAGTGTGCAGCTTGCAGCAGAAATACTTGGTAGGACAGAGCAGGAAGTGATGTGTGAAGGAAAGAGAGCAGAGGTGTAGGCAAGAAATCATAGGAAATCTCTCTGGCTACAGGCAGGAAAAGCCAAAACTATTACAGTCAAACTGGGGACAGGTTTTGTCTGTGAAAACTTCCAATTCCTATAAAATAAAATCATGCAACAGTGTTCTCCTTAATTAAAGCAAGAGGAATATTTAATGTTTGCAAGATTCCTGGCTAGAAACATATGGCTGCTTCATTAAGCAGATAACACAGCAGCTGCCCACACTGTTCTCTGTCTTCCCCTGGATGTTGCAGGGGCACCACAAGGCCAAGCTACAATAATTCTCTTTTGCTATACTGTGTGCAGTTCTGGAGCCCCCAGCACAGGAAGGACATGGAACTGTTGGAGGGGGTCCAGAGGAGGCCATGAAGATGCTCAGAGGNGACAAGGGGCAATGGGTTTAAACTGGCAGAGGGGAGATTTAGACTGGATGTTAGGAGGAAGTTGTTTGCAGTGAGGGTGGTGAGGCACTGGCACAGGTTGCCCAGGGAGGTCATGGCTGCTCCCTCCCTGGAGGTGTTCAAGGCCAGGTTGGAGGAGGCCTTGAGTGACCTGTGGGAGGTGTCCTTGCCTATGGCAGGGGGTTGGAACTAGATGCTCCTTGAGGTCCCTTCCAACCTTACCATTCTATGATTCACATTAACTGTTTTAATTCAGACACTATAATGCTGGTAACTGTGTCCACAGACCTATTGATTCCTGAAGAAATAGTTACCCTGAGGTGACACTTCCCAAAAATAATAGATTTTTTTTTTTCCTTTGGTAGATGATAAACATTTAGATAAATTTATTGTCTTCTTTTTTAGCGATTTAGAAATCGTTTTCAAACCAAGAAAATTGCTGGGTTTGTAGAAGATATTAGTTTTTCATCTCAGTGCTTTAGGTGGTATTTCCATCTCAAAAAAAAAAAAAAAAAAAAAAGGATGTAAATGCTTCAGATGCTTCAAAATCTTTTCAAGCTACAGGAATGAAACATTTCAGAATCAATGACAAGAAATCTGATTTCTCCTCCTCCAAGTGTTGATAGAGTGTCCTGATGCACAACATGAACCATTTCCATAATCTTACACTTCTTCAGGGAACAGGAAAAATCTTCCCACTCAGTTCTTGTTGCAAGGGAGGGATTTTCATATTGAACTTCAAAAACATTGACAGATTTCTTCCTTCAGTCAAAGGAAGGCAGTGTGAGTTTGTGTTTCAAAGAAAATTTATATTCTGGCAGACAACATTAATGTCTATGTGTATCTTTCAGAATGCAGTTGTCACCCAATGCAACTCTGCTATGAATCATATCCTGAAGAGTTATATAAGGTTTGGGCTATGATTAAAATTTGAGGTGGTGGTTTGGGACTTTTTTTTGTGATTTTGTTGTGTTATTTTATTTTTTTCCAGGGAAAAATTGAATCTGGTGAAAAGTTCAATATGTTATCATCTGAGATTTAATGACAGCAATTGGTGAGAAGCTGAAAGCCCCCAAATTAGCAGGCAGTTATCCATGTTCAGAATATTGCATCTATAAATGGATGAATATCAGTGCACAGAGGACAGACAGCAGCTTTTCTGGCCTGAATTTAGAAAACACTCAATTCTGATAATAAATAAGAAAGGTCTCCTTGGTTATGCAAGGAAGGAAGCATCTCACTGAATAATCCTGATGGATTATGCAGTCCCAGTGCAAGCCCAGTATCAGCCAACAGCCAGCAGCTTCACATCTGGAATCAGGAGGCAAAAGTCAGCTAGTGGGTGGCTCTCATTAAAAATAGATCTGCTGAACAGTTAAGACGATTATTGGTGCTGATTTGCAGGATTAGACACAGGGAGCAGTCTGTCAGCCTATTTCTTCACTTGACTACAGGCAGAGCTTCTCCAGGGCTCAGACAAAAATCGATTATATGGCCAGGGAGTGGAGAGTGCAGGGTTTGGGAGGAGGAGATGAGAGACACCTTCTCTCTGCTCACTTGACTTTCTGCTCTCTTGCACAGCAGTGTTTGAGAAGAGCCAAGCACATAATCAGTGCTGCAGAGATTTATGTGGTTTAAACACTGTAGAGGTAAATTATTAACATGATCTCCCTGCCTGATGCTGTGAAGTCTTTGCAGCTGGATTTATAATGAGTGCATTGAAATTGCAGGGTAATGAGGAGTTTGCAGGTTCACTTCTTTGGCCATGAGGATAACTGAGAGGAAGGAACAATCTGATTATGTGAGAGTAGTGGATGCAATTTATAGTTTGAGATGGACCATCTCAGTGGGACTACCCATTGTAGTGGCTAGCTGAACAGAAATAGAAGTATACCATAATCTGACTGGGAAACCCTTGTTCTGCTTGTTGCTCTTTCTTCTTTATGCTTATTTGCAGAAGTTCTCTGTTTTGCAAGAGAACACTTAGCAAATATTGCAAGAGGAGAACAGATTTCTATTCAGAGGCAGAGAATTGTGTACTTTTTGTGACTAAACATACAGATTGAATACCCACAAGTATTTATTTCCTAACAACCTCTTTCCTGTCATTTGCCAAGGCAATGATAGAACAATTTCAAATAAGAAGCACATTCATCAAAATTACAAAATTCCTCCTCTGCCAAGGAGGAAAAGTTTCACTCATCAAGGAAGTGGTTACAGGGAGTTTGCCCAGTCTTGCTAATGTCAGTAGGTACAAGGAATTTCTCATCTAACTGCTGTCCTGTGTTTACTGATGACAATTGAATATGCTCCTGAATCACTTGAGCACTTAGCTTTCAAGTGGCCATCAATTTAGCTGCTGGACAGTCAGACCTGTACCTCAGAAATGCAGATTCAGGCAGTTTATTTGGTGATTGGCTCATCCACACTTCCTGCCGAACCACCACATGAATTTTGTTTTGTCTGGGGTTAGATAATCCATACCTACAGTTTAGACTAACCTGTCACAGGATGCTAGGGGTTGGAAGGGACCCAAAGAAACCAGCAAGTCCAACCTCCCTGCCAGAGCAGGACCATACAATCTAGCTCAGGTCACAGGGGAACACATCCAGAGAGGCCTTGAAAGTCTCCAGAGAATGAGACTCCACAACTTCCCTGGGAAGTCCATTCCAATGCTCTGTGACCCTTACAGCTCAAGTGAGAATAAAAACCATAAGTCTCTAATTTGTTTTTTAATGCTTGGACCAAACACTTAAAGACCTTTCCCACTTTCTTTCAGATACTCCTGCCCACTCCTAACAACCATTAACAGCAGTCAACTCCCCCTTTGCAGAAGCAGGTGGATTTGAAGGGCATCCACATCTCAGCAGCCCCAGGAACGGGAGAGAAGCCTGCAAACCCAGGTACTGGAGCCTCTGAAGGCAGGAGCCCTTCCCGAGCCTAAAGGCTGCACACTGGGTGCGGTTTGCAGACAATCTCCCTCAGTGCTCTCCCTGTAAATAATAAGAAGATACAATGGATCTGTGGGAATTAAGTTCTTAGGAGGTGGTGATGTCATCCCCGCAGATTCAGGGCACTATTCACTTGCTTTGGGGGGGGAATATTTTTATAGTTACATAATATTCCTCAATCCATGTTCTGGATTAGCTTTGTTCCATCAGGCTTTTCCCATTACTTTAATAACTTCTGTCCCCAGCTTTGCAAGTTTATTTGAAATATGCAAATGGTTTAAAACAAAACAAAACCTTACAAAACAAACAAAAGGCAAAAACCCAAGGAAAACCATCATCATCTGAACCATTATTGTTGCTCAGATGGATATAAATAATAGGGGCTGTTTAACTGAGGGCAGCTTATTTCTTATCTGCAGAAATTTTAATGTCCTCCCTGTTATCTAATTCAGCATAATATAAGGGGATTTAGTAGAGCTTAAGAGAGAAAGTGGGAGAAGGATTTATATTCTTTGGGGCCGTGCTTGTGCTCCCAGGAGTTTTGGCATCACTTCCATTAAAGGAGATGAGTTAAAAAGAATTGGAAAGAGAGACTTGCTTTTATGCTGGAGTGAAAAAGTCCTGCAGGGGAAAAAAAAAAAAAAAAAAGCAGCAATTGTTCGAGTTTGCAACTCCCTGCCCTCCTGCTGGAGGGAAACAGCTTTGTTCTCAGCCCTGGATCCTGAGGAAAGGCTACGACACCCACAGCACTTAATTTTTAACAGCTCTGTCCCTCTGCTTGGAACAGAAATAGGTTCTGTGGCAAGTCACTCCCTCTGGATCATACAGCCTGGCCAGACTCTGATAAACCCCAACTCTATAAAATAATATTATCAAATCAGTAAAATTATATGTACAGCTTCCTTGGGGTGCTCCAGGTTCTGGGAAAGAGAAAGGCTGTAAAACATGCAGGCTGTAGCCAACATTCCCCCAGTGCACAGATTAAGCTTTATCAATATGTATCTGTTTGATGCAGGGAGAAACTTGATATAGATGGGAAGCTTTCTCAGAAGTATGTTTCTGCTTGTCCTGAACAGTTTGATATGATTTGTGGGGTGTCTAAGGATTGAGTCCCACAGATTTACCATTGCTCTCAAGAACTCAAGGAAGTCTCATGCCAGAGTACCTGGAGCAGCAACATGAGATATTGGAGTGATATTGCTTAGCTGCTCATCAGTCTCAGCATAAAGTCTCACCTTGTTTGCTGAAGGTTGCCTATTTCCAGGAGCATTTTGGAGCCCTGAGTTGAGTCTTTTTGTTGCAAACATACTCTTGATAAGTAATTCCTAAGCAGAAAAAGGCTTAGGCAAGGTCAGCCAAGGTTCTGTGGTTTTAGTGAGCTTTCAGCTGATGCCAGTAGCAATCTCATGTAAATTGTATGGGAGCCTGATTGTGTTAAATAACCTACATGGTGACAGAAGTTTTCTTTAGTATACTGACAGCATCTCAGATTGTGTATAAAGTGCAAAGCTGACTTTTTCCCTGTGGATGTGACATTGGTAGATATGTTCAATTATACCTTGATGAGGATGAAAATATGATACCTTCAGGGCAGAATTAAGGCACTGGGCTATTTATGACACTTGATCTCACAGTTATGCTGAATGTCATTGCTCATTTTGGTTTCAACTGAGCAAAAGCAGGTTAGAAACTCAATACATCTAGGCTGTGTAGTGAAACAAATCCCACCTGTCTGCCTCCCCACGGATACAGAGAGGATGTTTGAAGGGCAGGAAAATATCTTTAAATGTATATTTCCACAGAGGGATCACACTAAATCACTTAATTCCAGCATGGTGTGAGTTGGAATAGACCTCTCTGGATCATCTAGTCTAACCTCCTAGCTAAAGCAGGGTCACCCAGAGGATCATGTCTAGATGGGTTTGGAGTCCCTCCAAAGAAGGCGACTCCACAACCTCTCTGGGCAGCCATGTCCAGGGCTCTGGCACCAGCACAGGAAATAAGTTTTTCTTTATGTTTAGGTGGAACTTCCTATGTTCTCATTGTTCCCATTGCCTTATGCAGTCATTCTGCACTCATAGGATGCAGAAGAAGTCTGTGAGTGTCTGTCTTTCCCAGGACTGCTGCAGACTTCTGGCCATGGCCTGTTCTCCATGTTGTTTGTGACCAGGGATCGTCAACATTCACCATTTTAGAGCAGGTTGGAGTAAATCCATCCAGATTACTGCACTCTCCGGGGGGTTATTTCTTATTACTCTATATTCCACTGGGAGGTGGAAGAAAAATTAGTCCTGGATAAAACAATATAGCTGTGGCTATGCCACTCACCTGTTTGCGATCACAAATGGAAGCTATGGCATTATGTGGAAGTGGAGGTTGTAGCCTTTCTCTGGTCAGCTTAATCCAGACAATGATCCCATAATCCATGTTACATTTACTGGCTTCCCCTTCTAATCGGTTTGGAGGCAGTGTGATTTCTTCCAAATGTTAATGAAAAGCAGGGAGCACTTCCTCAGGAAAGCAAATAGAAATAAAATCCACATTTCCAGCCATTATTCCATTGGTCTTTATGTCACTGCATTACATTGAGATCAGCTTCCGCTCTTTGTTCTTTCCTGGCCTGGAGTATTAAAGGGATGTGATGTTC
>VWYK01015363.1:4424-21308 GCA_013399775.1 Semnornis frantzii | reverse complement strand
AGAGATTTACTATGCTTTTCTATCTCAAGGTCTGGTTTTAAGATGTGTCAAACCTATAATTTGGAAGAGAAATATTATTATGAGGTAGCCCTTCGCCAAGAAAAAAATATATTGCTTGTCAAAAGCCTTGTTATCTCTTTTAGAAAATCAAAACGTTTTTAAACAGGGTGAAAAAATACATATGTATAAAGTTCTCCTATTGTTGTGAAATCCCCAATCTCAGAAAGTCTATGAAAAGCAAAATAAAACAATAACCCAATGACATTCCTTGTTTCAGTGTTCCAGTTCTCGAATTGTTCGGTTTACAACACACATAATTCGTAGAAATTGATGCTACATTGTTAAATTAGACTGCAAATGCGGTAGGGCAGATCTATTAAATCATAATAAACCCTCAGACACAAGTGCTGAAATTTATTAGGTTACTAAAATAACCAGATGGATTTACAGATTTTCACTTTAATAGATTTCTATCCAGTGTTATTGTGTGTGTTTTCCAGCTCAGGTTAAATTACATTTCAGTTTCTGAGATTCAGAGAATGGTTTAGAGCGGGAGGTGCTTTAAAGATCATCCAATTCCAACGCCCCTGCCATGGGTAGGGACATCTCCCACCAGCCCAGGTTGCTCAAGGATTCATCCAACCTGGCCTTGAACAACTCCAGGGAGGGTACATCCACAGCCTCCCTGGGCAACCTGTGCCAGTGTCTCACCACCCTCACTGAAAATAATTTCTTTCTAACTTCACTCTAAATCTGCCCTTCTCAAGCTTAAAGCCATTACCTCACACCCTATCACTACGAGCCTTTGTAGAAAGTCCCTCCCCAGTTTTCTTGGAGCACCTTTCAGGGACTGGAAGGATGCTCTGAGGCCTCCTCTTGACCACCTTTTCTCCAGGCTGAACAGCCCCCAACTCTCTCAGCCCCATAGTGGAGGTTCTCCAGCCCTCCAACCATCTTTGTGGCCTTCTCTGGGTCCACTCCAGTACTTCTATGCCCCTCTTGTGCTGGGAGCACCGTTTCTAACTCCTTTTTTAACCACCTCCTTAAACTTTATTTAACTTTTCCCTCTGGATATTTTTATATGTTTTTATATTAATTAAGTGTAGCTTCATAAGCATCCATTATATTTTAAATAAGACAAGTACACGTAGAATTAGCACACATTCTTACATTTTTTCCCCTGAAAGACCAGTGCAAGTAAACAGCTCAAAAGAAGTAGCTGAAGTTGGTTTTGCATTGCTTATTTTATACGACTGTGGTATCTAAGCCAATTAAGATACAAAGTACCTCAAGACATAAAAATATAATTTTCATTTTGCTGTATTCCATGGGTAATGAGCTGCTTTCTTCTTCAGAAGTAATTTCTTCTCTGAAAGGCAAGAGGCTTGCAGACATCAAGCACAGTGACAGAGCGTCTGGCTAAACAAAAACTGCTAGTCACAGGGCGAGGCGAGAGGAAGAACCATCAATGCAATCTTTATTAGCTCCCATTACACTAACGCTGTGCAGCAGAGCACATGGGTTCTCATTAGAGCCATAAAAACTTGTCTGCAGAATATAAATTCACAGAAACATTTGTACCTTAGCCATAACTGTGAATCTGGCTGCACCCCACCATCGGCTATAACCACCTGCCAGCTGTTCCCCCTCACAGAATACAATTTTATTTTCCAATGAAAAAGGAGGCCTCGTTCCTTCTTCACCCATCCCCTTTTCTCCATCCTTAGCAGCTGCCCTGAATGCAGACTGGTAGCCAAGGAGTTGCAGTGGGATATGTAGGAGCAGCGATGAGGAACATATTTCCTCCTTGCTGCACTTACAGTCACGAATCGATCCACCTCGGCTGTGCTCTGAGCCCAGATATGCCCCAAGAGGATTCACATTTTTCTCTGGGTCCATCGAGGCAGTGAACCTACTCACCTCTTTGTGTGGCAAACTGTGAAAAGAACTTTTAAAAGTCTACATGTATTGGACCTGGCACGAACTGCCAAAGAAGATGATAGAGATAATCAAAAGGTATGTTCTTTAGGTTAAACTGCATCCACAGGTGCTTGCAATTTGATTATTACAGATGAATTTTATGCCTCATACCAAAGCCATTGAATTTATAGCACTGCCTTGCAATATCAACAAATAAACCCCAAATTCTCTATATTCTCAAGTGGATGTACTTTGGTGCTTCAAGGTAAAATGAATGAGAAATGTATGCACTTCTTTTGTTATAAGTAGCTTAATCAGCGTATCGAATCACTTGGAAATTTATTTATGTGTCAGGAACAGAATTGCTTTTCCATCTCCTCTTGACTGCTACCTTAATTGGGACTGGAGGTGGAGTAGAAATATTGTATTGGAGAGCCTATCATATAGAAAATTACAGTTTAGTGTTGTTTCTGATGTGCAAAGCCCTGGTTGATGTGTCTTCTTTAAGCACTGGTGAATTATAAACACATTGCAGAGTGCAGCTGGTATTACTTTTCCATTTAAACCACACTGATATAAACATTTTGCTCTCAGTTTGTTTTTTCCCTTATTCTCTTAGCACTGTATTTCTTTATTCTGTCTGCTGAGCCAGTGCCAATAACAAGTTCTAGAAGCCAACACCACTCTGTAGTTCCCAGGAAAGAAAAACTTCATGTTTTATTTCTTAATTTAATAAATGAGCCACTACCCTTTCTCACTGGTTCGGTTCACTGCCCCGTCACTGCGTGCTTAGTGTGATGGATACCAAAGGAAAAGCCCTGCAGACTGATGGTGTGTTTATAGACAGGGCAGGTAAAACACAATCCATCTCCCTTACATCCTTATTTTTATTGTGTCCAGGAGAAATAAATGGCACAGGAGGGAGGAAATAGTATGAGCACTTTTGTTCTGTACAACTGAAGAGATCAGGGGAGTTGTGGGCACCCCTAACTGCGAGCAGGACAGGCTCACCTTGCTCAGGGGAGGTGCTCTACTGCAGGGAGAATCTTACTCTGCAAGTTAAGTATCCATAAACCAGATTCCTTCTATACCTAATTTCTGTTCCCTTTGCCTGCTTATACCACAGCATAGAGATGCCAGCCTTTGTTTTGAAATCTTGGCTCTTCGGGACCTTTCGAATGAATGTCAGGTCTTGGATATTTGACTTGCAGTTGCTGCTCCTTTGGAGAAGTTGCTACCAGACTGTTTCCTTAGAGGAGGAGGCTTTTTACTCCAGAATTAGGCAGCTGCCCCAAGCTGGAGCCCTGTTTGGAGCTTGCTGCTGGCACAGCTCAGTTCAAGAGGGCAGCACACAGGAGTACAGAGATGGGGTCCACTTTGACCCAGATTCTCAACCTGTACCTTCAATGACATTTGGGGCCAGGATGCTGTGGAAAACATTGGCTTTCAGAGCAGAGGTGTTTCTAATGAAACATCAATCTAGCTGGCCTGTGCACAGCCCCACGGTCACCCTTCATGAACACATGCAGCATGCTCAGCCTGTTCTGACAAGAGAAACTTCTTGGGGCTGGAGTTCAGCAAGGAAATGTTTTTTCATTAATACATGATTTATTTTTTTTTTCTTTTTCTCCAATGTTCCTCAAGGACCAAAGGGTTCATTCATAGGAATGTATTTTCCATGGTGAGTACAAAAACTTCTTTTTTATCTCTGCATTGAAATGAATATTCTTTATAGAGCAAGTGAATTTGTGGGAGGCTTGACTGGTAAGAGAAATGGTCCCAGACAAACCATGGGACACATGACGACTATATCCACTGTGATTTAAGGAGGCTTTGGTGATTATATTCTGACACAAGATCTTCAGAAAGTAGTTTTTGTATTTGTCTGCTCTAACAGGACTTAATCTTGTTGCTGCTGCTTCTTCTCTGGTTTAGTAAAGGCTTCACTCTCCAGAACTGGTCACACTTTTTTGCTGGCTTTTTGATTTACTTTGTGCTTGCATGCCTAGAGTCATTCTTTAATGGCTTGAATTCATTCAGTTCAAACCCATGTTGTGGGACAAACAACCTCTGAAGGAAGGTGAGGCTGTGTCCCCCTCCCACTGTCCACTGGGAGCATGCAACTTTGAGCTTCCTTCCAAAGCAGCTCCTCTAAGATTTTCTTCTTCAGCCATCACAGGAGTTGCTCCTGACTCTATTAGCTTTAGCTGTTTGTAGAGCAGAAGGCGAAACAAGCACAGGCACCTCACAGCCTTGACTGCAAAACACCATGCCTGTCACACATGACCAGCACACAAAGCTGCTGAATCCCAGAAGTCTCAAGTATTTCCTGTTTGTGGAAGGAAGGCCCTAGCAGCAAAATTAGGTGGTGTTTTAGAGCAACTGCTTGCAATTGATTGCAATTGTACTACAATTAACAATGTAAATCTTCTATGCTGATGAGTATCTCTATTCAAAAATACTCATAAATAAATGTAAAGCAACACACAACTCCTTGGATAAGCATAGCACCTCTTAAATGTTTTTTTATTTATTAATAAGACATAAGAATACAAAAGTTAGGTTAAAATTTACGTCCTTCAACTCTGCCCTACTAAAGTGCTTTATTTTGAGTCTGGCATCACTTTGGTGAGAGTATTGTAGTCTTAAATACATCAGTGTGGTGTAAGAACAACTGGTGTCTGGACAACACTTTGCCTCAGATGTTTCTTTTATCACCACTGTCACCTATGAGAGAGAAAAAAGGAAAACCTGCAAAGAGATAAACTGATAGTGAGGGTGATGAGACATTGCTTTATCATGTTTACAGACTTTCTCTCTGATGGATTCACAGCCTGCACCGTGAATGCTGTAGCTGATATTGGGTGTAGACTGCAGAACAAACAAGAGAGACTCAGAAAGAGTAACCTGACCACAAAGCACATTTCTGTTCCACTCTCAAGGAGAAAAATTCACAGTGGTGATATATAAACTTTAATACCTTAAGGCCTAGCAACTGCCCAAGATTCTGGAAAACTATTCTGAGAAGCAGGAAAAAGATCACACCACTGATACAAATCTTTGCTCTGCGGTGTCTTTCGGCTACTAAGCTCCTAACTGTTCATTTACAGAGAGGATGACTTGCCATCTGTTATTCTTGTCCTTTCCCTGTCAGGGAAATCTCAAGCAGACCAGACAGTATATTCAGGCTTTCAGAAGCAACTTCACAGAACACAAGCAATTACACATGAACCTGATGTGCTCTTTAACATCAGAGGTACACATGGACCCCTGACACGTGGAGAAAGGCCAGGTTTGGTGTTGAACTGCACAGAGAAGGGATGCACCCACGAGCACCCACCCTGTTTGGTCAGTGCAGCTGCCTCAATGGTGATGCTGGTGATGGGCAGCCAATAGTAATCACCTCTGGTAAAAGTGGCAGGCTGCTGTGGAGGAGGGCAGGATAGTTAAGCTTTGGTAAGTGAGAAAGAAGGAGGAAGAGGAAGCAAAATTGAGTACTTGATGTTGACTTTAGTTTGTAATGCAGAGTGGCTCCCTTCAATAGAAAATGACAGAAACATCAGAAGGGCCTCTCGGAATTGCTTATTCCCTGATTGCAGGTACTTGCACCAGTCAAAAGCCCATCTTTGTCAAGGAACAGACTTCTGCTTTCATCTGTTGCCTTCAGAAATAACTTGCTCTGGTATGAATAAGTGATGTGCTTTCCAGGAGCTGAAACATTTTGTAGCCTGTTGAGAGCGGTGATCTGCTAGGGGATATGTGCTGATACAACGCTTAGTTGTCTGACTCATCCCTAATGGAGGATCTTCACTACACATCCTATCAACAGCTCCATGAAAAGGGAAGAGCTTTACACTAGATATCATTACATCATCTTTGGGAATAGTGAAAAAGAGACATTCCAATGTGTCCTGGTTTCAGCTAGAAAAGAGTTACTACTAGCACAATTTACAAGCAGATATATAAACAATAGACATGAATATTTACAGAAATATACTAGTTAAAGGTAATACAAAAACACAATCTCCCTCCCAGAAATCAGAGTCCCCAGGAGGGGCTCCCAACCACCCTTCCACCTTCTTTACACCCCTCTGCCTTATCCCAGGGTCTGCCTTACGTGCAAGGTGAGTTTGGAGGATGGGCAAGGGGGGTAAGAAGCAGAGTGATTAGTTGGGTTACACAGCAGAAGGCCAGCAGACACAGCAGCTCCCAGAGACAGAGGTTCTCTACATTACCTATGTTTGTGTCCTTGATTTTATACAATCTCAGCAAACCTATGAGTGAAGCAAACATCAGAACTGTTTCCTTTTCACAGCCTATAATTTAATTTTGTCATTAATATATTCCAACCAACCTCAAACTAGCACATTGCTGAGTAGTGCTTACACTAAGTCAAGGATTTTTCAGTTTCTCACTCTGTCCTATCCCTGGAGGTTTAGGGTGCACAAGTTGCTGGGAGGGGGCACAGCCAGGGCAGCTGTCCCAAACAAGCCAAAGGCATTCTGTACCATAAGACATCAACTGGGGGCAGTTGGCCAGAGAATACCACAGCTTGGAGACTGGGCATCAGTCCCCACGAGGTGAGCAACTGTACCATGCACCCACTTGTTTCGTGTATTCTATTATTATTACATCTCCTTCCTTTTCTGCCCTATTAAACTGCCTTTATCTCAACCCATGAGGTTTTCTTCCCCTGATTCTCTTCTCATCCCATTTCTCGGGGAGGAGTGACTGCAAGGTGCTTAACTGCTGGCTTGGGTTAAACCACAACACAATATTTAGGGTTTGAGAGTCATTTGAAGTGACAAATAATAGGTGTGACATTAGGGAAAGGTCAAGAAATAGTGGAGGTTTAAGATTTAATGAAAACCCTTTCATGTTCCACAGAAGGCTATCAGCTGTATTATTTTCTGGACCTCAGAAGTAATATCAGGCAGTTGGCCTTTTGCAAATCAGGGATTATAAAGTACTTGACAAACCATCTGAGACCTCCTTTTAAATGTCACATTGAAATCTGCATGTGACCAGCATACTAGGAGTAAAATTAAGAGTAAGGTAGGTGATATTAGGTGCTTTTGTCTTGTTAACAGCTGTATGTGTAATGGTCTGGTGATTTAAAGGCATCTGTTCTGCAGCCTATCATCTGCCACTAATACCCACTCTACTGTAAATCAAGCTTCCTTTGTATACACAGTTGTGTGTCCCTCCTTTTTGTTGCTTATTTCAGTGTTGCTGTCTGATGTAGTAGAGAAAAGCTGCAGAAATTCTGATCACATACACTGGAAAAGCATGAAGCAACAACTACCATTTTTCACTTCCTGATCAGTGAAGTCTAATGTGTCTTCACATCCAAGCAAGCTACTTGCATGATGAGCAGACATCTGTACGGAACTGTTAGCATCCAGTTAGCTATATCCTTCCTCTGGGATATTTCAAATGCTGAGTCTTCAGTTTCCTTTTAGAAAGGCCAAGCTGGGGCAATAGAGTTGTTAAAAATGGATTTTTAGGAACATTTACCCTATTTGGACAAACAATTTTTGGGGGAAAAAAACTGAATGGAGAAGTTTTTAGTTTGTTTGTTAAAGATGATCCAAAATCTCTCAAATCACATTTCATATTTTTATCTGACTTCTAATTCCCCTCTCATTGCTGTCTAATTTAGAATTGTTAAACAGTTTATTGTCACATTTTTGTTTGATCATTTTCTGCTAGCTGACATCTCCTGGTTAATTTATGGGGATTCAGCTAGAGTTAGGGTCTCATCTCACCAAATGTGTGTCTTGAGCACTTCAGGTCCTATTTTGACAAGTAAAAATCACCTGGACTAGGCTTGGATTAGCAAGGAGCTGAAAAGAGATTCAGCCACTGACTTGTATTTAATCCTTAGAGGAAATGTGTTTCTCTCTAGCATGTCTGCTTTTCAAACCTTTGCCTTCAAAAGTTTAATTAACCTTGATAGGAGCTTAATGGCTGAATCTCTACATGCCGAGATTAGAGGCTAGCAACAGGCAGTTGCTCCAGTTTCCTGGGGAGAGCAAACACCACAGCTCCCACTTGAAATGCAGCCCTTGAAAGCACTGACAGCAGGCACTGCCAACTGTGTATGCTGCAAATCCCATTTTTCCTAATTTCATCTCTGAGATAGCTGATGTTAGAGTCTGGGCATATCACAGAGAAAAGAGGTACAATAGCCATTATCAGCAATAAAAGTGCTTTTCTGCTTGTTCTCCTTTCAGAAGGACACATACTAAAATGAATGAACCTATTTCCCCACTGGGGAGATGGTGAGAAATAGCAAACACAGTACCTTTTTTCCCCATCGGTTGTGTTATTGCTGAAGTGTGGTTTGGCTCCAGGAGTTCCTTCACTGACATTTGTAAAGCTGCCTTTCAGTGGGTAAGTGGTGGCTTGGGTAGGGGGAAGGCAGCGATGGACTCCACCGCTGGGAATTGGCAGCCTCCTCAGCAGCGCACAGGTGCCGCCTTTTGAAAAGGGGAGATTCACTAAAAGCAGCAGGAGCACCACTTTGTTCCTTGTTTGAAGCAGCTTGCAATTGATTTTCCAACAGGTTTGCAGCAGCTATCAAATTTCCATGTTTACTCTTTCTGATCGAACAAATGACCTTCCTTTTTCCCCCACTTTTCCGCTGATTTTAACCTCGCTGCTGCACTTTGTCCTGCAACACAATTTAAACAAATTTGCTATCCATACATTACCTTTGAGATGAAGGCCAGAGCTCGACACTGACCTCCCTTCTCTAGGACAGCCTGATCCAACACAAAAAAGGTGGTGAGATCTCATTGCTCCACTAGAGGTTAATCTCCCTCACGTTCCTCATCTTGCCTGTTACCCAGCTAGATCACAAACCAAATTTACCTCTTGTCAAAGCAGAGAAAATACCTAAAACATTTGATTTAAACCTTTCCTAAGGCCAAGTAGCAGCCATTCAGAGCAGGAGATTTCACCTTTACCAGATTTACCATGTGCAAATGTCACAAAGCAATTCCCTTTCATTCCTAAACTGAGAGTTGTTGTATTCTACAGAAGTCAGAGCACAGCAGCTTATGAGAGGATAATTCAATTTTCCCGTTCGGTGCACAGACATCAGCAATGCTCATTGCCTCCCATACTCCAACACAACTTCACTACAGAATTGTGTTTTCATAGATGTAAAGCTAAATTTTCTACCAAAAAGAAAAAAAAAATCTGGAGGGAGTTTTGTGGAATTTTGATGGTCTTCCACTGAGCAGCAAGAGGAGCAGACTGGTGCTCATGCAAGATGAGAGTTTTCTTTTTAACCTATTGAACAACTCCCTTTTGTTTTGGTTTTCTATTTTCCCCCTTCCTTTAAGTTCTGCATTCATTTCACATCAGCTTCAAAATGAAATAACCATTTAAGTACGCTCCTGTGGTCCACCTCAGGATGTTCAGTGGTACTTGCAAGCAGTTTCTTACACAGGTATGTGAATCAGTGTTTATGAAAGGGTAGATTGTAACTCAAACCTAAAAAAGCTAAAATCTGCTCAGTTCCTCTAATTTAAACTAGGTCACTGCTGGAACAGTTCATTAATGACATAATTAACCAGAAAGCAGGGACCAAAACATTTGCAAACTGTATCAGCAGGCCAACAGATAACCCATGCAGCTAGAATTTTATACAAGCTTTAAAGCCACCTGCCAGTTTCTCAGTACCCCAAAGCCCCTCATATGAGAGGCTTCGGAACTCAGTGCTAGTCCCTTGGGCTGCAGGTGGGGGCTATGGCACTGCACATGCCCATGCTGCTGTCCCACACTGACACCTCTCCTTCGTGCCAGATTCAGAAAGCTGCAATCCCCTCTTTCCCATTTTAAAGGATGACCTTTGGGCAAAGATTTTCCCAGGTGGTTGCCTGCCCCATTTATGTCCTCACTAAGCAGCAGAAGATTTTTCCAAGGATGGGCTGTGAGAACTCCTGCAGATTTTCCATGTTGGTTTTATGATGTAGATTTTTGGGTTTTTTTGAGTTTTTTGTTTTGTTTTGAATAGTCTAGTTTATTTTTAGGATAGTTTAACAATTCTCTTTAAATAAGATTTGAATGGAAATGTTCTCCAGCTCCCAAGCAATGCTTTCTAAGGACTGTAGGCCAGACTCTAATAGGGGAAGACTGAATCCGTTCGATCGAATAAATTCATGAATAATTTCATGAGCTCCTCTCCAGAGGGAGAGCACAGGAGAAAAATGTCCTGGACAGGGTTGCAAAGCAGAGCACAATACATAGAGTGAAGTGCCACAACTTCCGCACTTAGGGTGTCTTGCAGAACAGTTTTGCCTGGAAAGCCTCCAGCCAGTGACAAGACAATTTATCACCAACGGTCTGCTGCAGAGGACAGTTCTACATATTTCTGGGTGTAAGTATTATCTGCTCTACTGAGACCTGACACAAGACTTATGCTCTGGATCAGGCATCAAAATGAATAGCAGAGTGTGTGCATGGTGGGGAGGATGTTCCTTTCCTTGTATTTCAGGACAAGGCTCTACCTGGATCTGCATAAATCTCCTTTCAGGGTATGTCTGTCCTAATTGTTCCAGTCCCAGCTGAGCATTTTGTCTATTCACATGGCATAGTCTGTGGAGAACAGAGACTCTGCTGTCCTCCTTTCCTTCCCTTCCCTTCTCATTTTCAATTTGCACTTATTTCATGAGACAGAACAAGGGAATGTCTCATAGAATCACCATAAAAGTTGGAAAAGACCTCTAAGATCCTGAAGTGCAACCATTAACCTAACACTACCAAGTCTGTAGTTAAACCATGTCTGCACAGTTTTTTAACAGCCCCACAGATGGTGACTCCACCACTTCCCTGGGCCTGATCACTATCTTAGTTCAGAATTTTTCCCTATTATCTGATCTAAAAGTCCCCTGGTACAACTTGAGATCACTTGCTCTCATCCTATCACCAGTTACCTGGGAGAAGAGACCAACACCTACCTCACTATAAGCTTCTTCCAGGTAGTGAAAATGACTCTCTGTAACCAGAATTTAAGCTGAACTATCTGCAACTATTTTGAACACAATCACTCTTGGTGCAGGTTGGAGCTCAGAGGAGCCTCAACGCTGCATCTGCTGCAGGAGCACACTTCCCTGTCATTAAGTCTTTGCATATCTCCATGCTGTCCACATACACACTTTGAGAGCACTCCATTTGTCCCCCAATTTAAGACTTTCCAGTGAGATCTAATTCCAAGTGAAAACACTACAAGACTGCTTATTACTAAGTTTGTGCTTTTACACTCTAACAAACATAACACAATTTTCACATCAACTTTGCAGCCCCAAATCAGTTTATAATTTCCTGTATATAATTGTAGTCAATGTCTGATTTCAGAATGACTTTGTACAACCTGCAATTTATATAAAGTTCTGCTAATTGCCATCTACATATAGAACCCTCTCCTGCCTTGCAGCAGGCTGAGCTATAAATGATCACTGAAATCAGTAATGAGGGATGGGGATGTGATTATAATGAAGCTAAAGAGCTTTGGTAGCTGTGGAGAACATGAGAAATATCTGTGGTGTTTTAAAAGGAAAAGCAGATGACCTGACACGAGTGGTCTGTCTGGATTAATGACATTGCAGAGATTTATAGCTTGGTAAGGATCTAGGACATTTAATGTAGGTTACTAGAGATTTCTGGATTGATTTTTATGACAAATGAACTGTCAAAAGTGGTTTATATTTGTTATCTGATTATTTGGGGAAAGTCTGCTGAGAAGAAAAAATAATCAGACAAACAATGCCCTTTAGGTTTGCAGAGCATTCAGAACCTGACTTTGAAACAGCAATGGGCAGACCAAATTAACTGTAACGAGAGACCTGCCAGGGGCTACAGAGAGGTTGGGGGCCTCCAGGTGTGCTGGACTAGCTGGAGGTGCCTGTGCCTTGAAGCTGCTGGTGCTGGCTGGATTTAGATGCTGTCACATCACATCTTACCTTTAAAAAGGATGTTCTGCAAACTTGAAAACATATGGTGGCTGCTGAAAAGGTAACTCCATTTGCAATCCCTTTAAACAAAATGAGATTCATACAAGGCTTTAAGAGTCTCACCTCAGCTTCTGTTTGCTTCCCATTCATCTTTTCTGTGGGGGAAAAAAAAAAAAAACCACACCACTTGTCACCTTGCAGTTCCTTCCACCACCCGATCTGAAGCCACCTTCCAGTTCTTAATCCTTATGGTGGGTCATGAGTATGGAATGCAGCTAAGAAGAGGGAACAGTTCACACAGCAATGATTTGGATTTTGATCCCTACCCCAGAGTGAGCACCCCAGCACGTGCAGACTTCTCTGTAGTTGATCCCTTCCATACTGATCTGTGAATCTACAACACATGCTCCCAAAAAGCTGGACTGCTTCAGGGAACAAATCCCTCTGAAAACCCTTTCTTCTATTCTTCCTTTAGCAGATGCCTTCCAGTTTAGCATCTTTCATGACATGCTGGAGTTTGCTAGATGCTCTGCAAGTCACACAGAAGACATAACAATCCTTAGTCACTCAGAGCTCATCGGGCCCAGAGCTGCTGCTATGCTGCCTGGCGCCGCACAGACCACTGCAGTTCCTGCTCCATCACTCGCCTTTCTCTCACGTTTTGGTGCCAGAGGCTGCTAGAATTACCCAGCCCTAGAAATGAGCTGCACACATTTTCCAAAGGCTAGGCAAAGGTTGGACGTGAGCTTACCTCAGGTGTTTGTGTTTACCTTAGGCACACAGAATGTATTTGGGACTGCTCTGAGGAGCAGTTTAATGCCATGAAGCTACTTCACAGTCAAGCGTATCAAAATTGGTCCATTGTGTTTTGGGTCAGTTTTTCACACCTGTTATATTTTCTGCTTCTCTGGATCATTATCGGTTGTATAATTCTCAACCACCCTCACACACGGGGATACAACTTGCTGCAACTGATATTATCCATTAGTTTAGCTATGTGAATCTTCAGCTAAAATGCCAGTCCTGACTCACCAGACTCTTTATTTCATATGCTCCTCAGCAGCAACAGAAGGTAGGTTGTCTGCTTCAGATTCTCCTGGAAACAGCTGCAGCCATTTCTGTAGAAGTCTCTATCGAATAAGACCTGCAGCTGGATCAGTTCTTTATTACTCAGGTCAGACTACTTGTTCTGCATCGTTGCCTGTTTGGAAAGCAGAGGGAACAATACTGAATCTTACAGTTACACTGAGTGTTGCTTTTTAAACCACATAAACAAAAAGGAAATAGTTCCATAACTAAAATCAAACCAATGTTTTCCTTTACTAAGCCTTCATAATACTAGGAAAGTATTTAGAAAGTGTTTTGATGTCTTGAAATGAGGGTTCGACCAAAATAACTTAACACTACCTGGCTGCATCCCTTTCTCTTGTGCTAGGCTGTAAAATCGTTTTCACTAAGTACATATGGCAAATTGAAGTTCTTCCAGAAGGTGATAAGGGGCAGAACTCTGCTAATAATTTTAATCCATCATAACCCTTCATGTAAGTGGATGAAGAATTTGCAGACTCTAAAAATGTGCAGAGCATTAAGAAGAAAAGAGCTATAAAATACAGACAGTGGCCATGGATGAAGCTCTGACATTCTGCATAATATCTTTTACATAATTCAAACTGCCATTTTAAACCATCCCTAAACACAGCATTTGAACCAAACCCAGGGTTTTTGTTCAACAGCAGTTCGTTGCATTTCAAAATAAGAAATGCTGATTCCAGTCTCCTTAAAGCTCTAAAACAAGCTGTTACAACACTGATGGGATGCTAGGTTTGATAGAATTGAACATACTCATAAAATAATGTCATTGGCTGGCAAACATCAGACACAAATGTGCCTTTTTTCCTCTTTTTCTTTTATTTTGTCCTTTATTTTCTTTTTTTTAAATCACCATAAATATTGCTTAATTGTAGATGGAAATCTAAAACCCACAACCTGCACCCAGCTGACAGAACATTCGTAGCTTAACACTCATTAAACAGAGCTTCGCTTCACTCAATGAAGATTCCTGGACTGTAGTCTCCCAGAGAATTTTCCAGAGTCTGATTTAAGTTTCACCCTTTTTGCTTTCATCCTCTGTTCCTTTCTGAAGAACATTAGCGAGCCTCCTGCCGCGGGAGCCAACTGATGTGTCTCATTAGGTAGATCTACATCAGCATTTCAGATCACATTGGGACTATGCTGTTAATGGGCATCTCTGAATCACCTGCCCTCATACTGTGCAGTTTAAATAGGAGCCTCATCTCCAAACACAACAGCTGGATTCATTTTGGGTGAAAGTAAATCATGTCATGTCTCCAAAGGAGGCACCCACAGTGCACCAGCTGCTGATGGGAATTCCCTCCATGGGCCCAGCTACAAACAGTGCAAAATATGGTCTCTGAAATCCACCCAGAGTGGATGAAGTTGTGGCAGTGTGGGCACAGTAATCTCTACTCTTGCCTTTGACAAGTCCTTCTACCAAAGTTTTGGAGGGTATTTAAGGAATTTCAGACTGGACCTTGGAAATGATCCATTCAAAGTCTCTTATTGTAGATATGGACCTGCCTGTGACTGTGACATTCCTTAATGCTAACTTCTGCACCCGCTCATGGACAGGGCAGGGAGAGGAGAGGATGCCTGTGTGTGCATTTTCCCAGCATTAGTAAGCCTCACAGTTCTGGGTGAAATAGATACAGTTTGGAAAAAGAAGGAAGGATATTTGATCCAATTCTTAATTCAAGAAAAGTGCCCCTAGGATCCCCTAGGATCTCATGGTTACCATGGATAAGCAATGTAGGAGCTGTATGTGTTCCAGCTGGAGGCAGTGGAATCTATAATGTACAGAGTGCAAGACAGCAGCTGGCTGTGGGAGGTACATTTAGACAAGTTGGAAGTGACGAATTTACTTTATAATTTAGAACAAGATGATTAGAAAGTACAACAAAGCTTGGAAAATGGGAAGAATTTGTGAGATAATGTAAACATTCTTTATTTCCCTTTGATGATTAACTTCTTGCAAAAGCTGACTGTGCATACCAAAGCATCTGCATGAATGTGAAAAACTTTGTGGTTTTTTTTTTTCCCTACAAGTGCTGAGTCGCTAATAGACCATAGGAATTTGATAATAAGCCAGTGAAATGTAGGATAAAAGAAATTCATCCTCTTCCTCTGCTCAAGGATGACTGCAAATTTGCTTAGAGGGGAAAAAAAAAAGTTCGGTAGTGAATGAAAATGTGTGATAATATGGTAGCTGACAAGTAAATGTACATCCTCTGGTTTTAAAATGTGATTTAAGAAAAGAAAAATTAAATTGCTTGGAGAGACTTAACTGTCATTTGAACTACACTATTAACATTTAACATGGAATTGATTTGGCAGTATAGTGATAGGCCATTCCCTGAAATCCATTCCTAAGGCCTCTGCCATGGTTATGAGGTTTGATCTGCAGACTGCTGGATGTCCCCATGTTTACACTACCAAAGACTGTAAAAGGTGGCAGAAAGATTGGGGTCATGATGGTAAGAATGGCAGGGTGAGAGATGAAGGATTTGAAGCAAAGCATCTGACTTCACGGGCTGCTGAAGGAAGAACAAGGAAATCAGTGATGCACCTGATCCCCAGCTCTCACCTTCTCTGCAGTGCCA
This sequence comes from Semnornis frantzii, assembly GCA_013399775.1. Classification (NCBI taxonomy): domain Eukaryota; kingdom Metazoa; phylum Chordata; class Aves; order Piciformes; family Ramphastidae; genus Semnornis; species Semnornis frantzii. The sequence continues at coordinate 5,749 of VWYK01015363.1, read as the reverse complement.
CATGGAAACACAGTATGGCCTTCCCATTTCCAACTGAACTTCACCCTGGCAAGAGAAACCCACAAACTCCATCACACTGACATGAAGCAATGTTCACACAAATGATGGCATGCTACCAGAATACTGAAAAGCATTGAACTGGAATCTTGAAATAATTTTCCCTCCTACGTAAGAAATTGTCCATTAGTGCAAGCTTTCAAGTTTGGCTGTTTGGGACTATCAAAAGGAAAATACTTCCGCTTCTTATGTGTGCATTGTACACTTCCACTTGCCCTCTCTCTTCTCTGCATGCTCCTTTCTCTTTGCAGCCCTGGAACTCAGCTCCAAACTAATTATTCATTCTAACATTAAACCAAATAAAGCCTGGTTGCCTTGGGGTCTGAAACAGAAAGCTCGTTGAACTTGGAGTAGGAGGAGGCACAAATTCCCACTTAACCTCTTCCTTTGGGGAACTTAGAACAGTTCTGCAGAGATTTCAGGAGAAAGAGGAAGATCAAAGCCCTCTGGAGTTTTAGATTTTTCTCTCCTGTATCAGCTGATTGTGTTCCACACTTACAGAAGCTTTGAGTACTTGACATTCAGTACTTGCCTCGTCCGACAATTTTGGCTGAAATGGGTTAACAGGGCCACAAATTTCTTCTGCAGAAGTACATATAGAGAGGCAAACCCCCATACTTCACAGGAACCAGCTAAATACATGAAACTGAATACTCTGTGCTTAGATTGCCTAAAAAAAAAAAAAAAAAAAAGAAAGAAAAGAAAAATCAATCAAACACTGAAAAATCCCCAAAGCCCAAAACCCCACAAAGAAACAAAAAGCAAACAAAACCCCTAACCCCCATTCATGTTTTTAAAAGCTTTTACTAAAAAGATATTAGAAATCTCCTCTAATTTCTTCACTTTCCTCTTTTTTTTCCATTTTTAATCTTAAAAAACGCCCAAGCAACAAAGAGTTAGCTCAAAGAAGACTAACTGGTGCTGCCTAGCTCATAAAACATGAGCTCAAATGTTTAATGAAATTGAAACACAACCAACATAAAATTTAAATTGTGGGGTGAAAATATTCAGTGAAATTGAATGAACATTTATTCTGGTGTTTACAAACAGCTATTCTTTTGCATTTTAATTAAACTGTGAAGTAAACATGAAAATACTCATAATAGAAAATTCCTCCTTTTTTTTCACCCCTATGAATTAATTCCAAATTAAAATCTCTGTTGGTGTAATGGGATGGGGTAATTAATTAATTGAAGATGATATATAAAAATATTAACAGTTTATTAATTTTAAATATTCAGAACTCGCATCACCCCCATCACCATTTA
>VWYK01015350.1:0-10569 GCA_013399775.1 Semnornis frantzii | reverse complement strand
AGAAATCAACTGGGATTAAATATCTGTCAGAGTTCCATGACCTTGCATCCAGCTATCCAGCCTCTACCTCCACATGTCTCCTCTGAGGAAGTCCTGAGGAAATCCTTTGTGCCCTGCTTCTTTTGCTTAATTAGCACTCTGCACTTTTTCTGGTCTCTTCCTTCGCCACTTATTGAAGCAAGTTCCTATTTGGTGCTGCATCGTTAATGCTATTTTTAAGTGAAGCATATCTCACGCTTCTCTTTTAAGCGTTTTGGATATATGAAGCTGACTGATATCATAGCCTGCTTTTTCTTTCTCCTTTTTAAAAAAAAATGTTTGGTTTACCCTGTTAAAGCAAATCTCAGTTTTTAAAGCCTCTGCATGCTTTGAGCATATACTTCTTAATGATGGTAGCTGCTCTCCAGCGCAAATTTATCCAAGCTTCAGTTTAATTGGAGCCCACAGGGTATAATAATTGATTTTCCTGGAAAAGACTAAGGTGCAAAGCATGCCACCTCAGTGGAATTGGTTTTTCAACTTCAAGATTGTGCTTTTGAGTTCTTAGAAATATGCACAAAGTTTAGCTACTCAGCTAGCCAAAGGAAATTTGACCACAAGAGATGTTATTTTTTCTTTTAAATAATTATTCCTCCATCTTTCCTGCCTCTGCCTTCCTGATTTCTTAAAGTGAGAATCAAACAGATTTTTTGTTTCATATTGGACTTACAATTTGGTGGAGCCATGGGTAGATGAGTGTAGCTGGTGAGGATAAGTGGAGCTTATGGGAAACTGGATGAAGTGAAGAAGCATGTAGCAAAGGGCAGAGGGGATTTCGGAAGAGTGAGGATGTGTGAGTGTGGTTCTGGGGAGTTTCTGACTTTCGTGGGAAGAGTTAAATATTTGACAGGGTTTTCAAACTCATTCAGCTGGAGTTTGACACCTTAATTTTTCTAATACTACTTTCCTCAAGAAAAATGTTGGGTTGCGGGTTTTTTTCCTTGTAATGACAGAGTGAGGTATTTGTAGTATTTTGCTTTTCTTTTATGCACATGTTAAAATCTGTACTCAAAGCCAAGTTTGGACAGACCCTCTTCAGTAAATAAAGTCGCTAGGCGAAAAACTTTTTGGAAGGCTATCAGCAGGAAGATGATCAGTGTAATGTACCTTATACTTCTTGGCAGCAGCACTTCTGCATTCAGTGTAAATTTTTGCCACCTCCAAGTGATCTACCTACCAAAGATTCAACAGCAGATGAATTCAAGCATTAGAGACACAATGATAGCTGACAGAGGTGTAATAACTGTAAGATAATATATTCAGACTGAGTACTTTTATGTCATGTCTGATTTGAGTTTTACCTTGTGTAATATTGATTTTCCCTCATATGCAGCTAGATGAATGCTTTTATTTTATAGATTTATTGTGATCTATTTAATTATGGTTTGTTTGACAATAAGCTGTTTCCTGAGTGGAAGAATTGTGATGCTCAGTTTCTAAGAAGCTATCATTTTCCCTTCATGCTGCAGGTCTTTCCCATTTCCTAAACTGTGGGTGAGATGAGAGGCTGCATGTGTTGTGGCCATTCTGAACTGTGCTTATTGGTAGCTGGATGACAGCCTAACACTGCAGAGGGCTCATTCTATATGCATGTTCTTTTGTCTTTCAAAAAGAAAAAAATCAATGTCTGAAATGAAGCTTTTTGGATTAATACCTATGAATTCATGCTTAAAGTGCATTGGTTTCAATGTCAGTTGCCTTTATGTTCATTTTCTATCTTTGTCAGGAATTTTGACAACAGAAGCTGGTTGAGCTGTTCAATTTAGCCACTTTTTATAAAACTTCTGTTGGCTTTTTTCCTTGAAATAATGAGATGTGTTAAGGAAAAGCTTAAATATGCTTCTGAAATTGCTGCATACCAAAGTGATATCTTTATGGTATGACCAGATATCACAAAGAGCTAGAGACAGATGTAAAACCACTGGAACTGGATGATACTAAGAATTCTGTATATTGCTCTTTTTATTCCCTTTTGGTGTAGTAATATATCCTCAGCTGAACTGTATTTAGTTGTGCTCATTCCCAAGCCTAAATGTAAACCACAGTTTGAAGTTGACTATCTTTGTCCTCCTTCCATTGACAGATCTGAGCCAAGTTTAGATGCTTTGTTTTTGTTGTGTTTTTTTCAGTGCAGCAAATGTTTTAAAACATGCATATTGGCAAACCCAAGATGAAACAGATTGTTACATGTTTTTCTTTTGAGATGAAAAACTTACAGCTGGGATGAAAAATACTCTATTCGGTGTGAAAGCAATCTTTAAAATCTGAAAGTATAAAGCAATTTAATAATGTAGTGCTTCTGTAACTGTCAGAATTGTTAATGTTATTACCCAAAATGTTCTGTGCTCAGTATTCTTTCTAAGGAAACCTCTAAAGCAACAATCACAGGAAGTCATTCCAGGACGGATTATAATGAACATCTTACATTCCTATAACCTAAGAAATCTCAATGGAGTTTGCAGTCCTATTTTCTGCAAACATCTACTTTCAGCAAGGCCACAAAAGAATTCATCACAATCTGCTGGACCTCAGAATGGTTTTTATTAGTTTCACCTTTACTTTAAAGCAGCCTTTATGTTTACAGTAGATTTTCCCATAGCAGCATCAGCTTACTGGGTTTTTTTTTTTTTTTTTTGAGACTATGGAGTAGAATGATAAAACAATTGAATATCATTGGATAAGCCAATTGTAGCATTCTCTTGATGTGAGTAGCTTTAAAGAGAGAATCAGACTGGCACTTTACTGAAAAATTCTACACTTCAGGATCATGAAAACATTCTTGTGTTGTTTTCATCCTGAAATTCTATGGAGTACTGAAACTTTATTTCACTATTGAATTATTCAGTTATAGATTTTTGTTTTTTTCCAGTGTAGTTCATAACCCCACCACTACACACTGCTAGGTTAAAAGTTTCACAAGGAAAAGATCAAATTGCTTTTCAGGAAGTTTTACCTCTGCATTATTTTATGTCACTATTTGGATCTGTGATGCCAAATACCCTCTTTTCGGCACAATCTTAGTCCTCTGTTTCTGTCTGTATACCCTGGTTTTGTGCCCAGCACAGGACCCAGCACAGCACCCAGGACAACAAGGCAGCTGTGGCCAGCTCCCATTGGATCATTGAGGGTCCAGTCAAGCACTACAGGTGCAGCCACAAATTTCTACTGATTCAAATTTACATCTCCCTGATCAGGACAGACTAACTGGTGAAAAAAACCCTTCTTCTCAGAAGGTATCTTTCTAAGATAAGTAGAAACGGGGTGAGTTTTTTAAGCTTTTAAAAAGCATAAAGTGTGAAAAGGAATAAAAGGCAAAGTCAGAGAGAACTTCTTTGGCTTCCTTTTCTATTGTTCTACATGAAAGCATCTCTTCTTTAAAATCTTACCTAAAAAGCCAATATATTTGCTTTCACAGGAAAAATAGCACATGCTCCCAAACCCTGCAAAATCCATCCAAATAAAGCTTTGTTTTCCTTTATGTGCCCTCTTTAAATATAGTGTGAAGTCTTAACGTTTCTGTAGTGGTTTTATTCACAATGCTGAAGCTAATTTAATCTTTAAAAAGGTTGGTTATATTTATTCAGCTTGAGCTCCAGGTTTCATTGCAAAACAGCAGACTTTTGAGATGGTAAGGTTTTACTGTTCAGAAGAATTATACAGTATATTTCTGGCAACTTAGTTAGGCACTTCAAGCTACATCACTTTTTCCTTCCCTTGCAAACATGCAATATAAGCAGTATCTACTAACAGAGCTAGTCACCAGCTTGATGTACCAATGTTAACGTGAAACGGCACAGCCTAATTATCTTCCAATTGTGACTTCTCCTCCATTTGTCTGTGTCCAAAACCTCTGGAGGATGTCAGAGACTCAAATGAAACTCAGGTTCTTCCTTTCATGAAGCTAACGTTCACACACAGCACACATTGATCACAGATATTTGCTGCAAGCCAGAAACACAGCAAGGGCAATCTGCCATGCACTGATGTCTTCATATGCAAACCTTTGATTTCACTACATTTTCTTCCAGAACCTCATCGGCACTCAAACAAAAAGATATTCTCTTTTGAAAAAAGAACTATAAGACTAGAAGGAAGAAGGTCTAGAGAGCAGATTTTAGAGAGTGTTTCTTGCAGAAGGAAATAAATGGAAGTGTACTGAAAGTTACAGAACTGCAAGGAGGCTTCTGAAGGGAATATTTCAGGTGAAAATGGATGACAGGTGTGGAGCCTATAAAGTTAAAGCTATCTCCCAGAAGTGCAAATTTTCAGATCATTGTGATACACAGGAAAAATCTGTCAGAGTAAAGGAAAGATGAAGCTTCTGAGAGAGATTTTTAAATAGCCTCTGTGTACGAGATCCATCCATTGATCAAAACGAGCAGCTTTATTGCTTTGGGTCCCACAGAACAAAGCAAAAAGCTATTTAAGAAGGTAAACATGTTAATTATAAGAGATGCAATAATTTGTGTAGTGTAGTTTGGTATCTGGTGTTTTCTCCTGTGTCTTTTGTAGCGTTCTTCTGTTACATGTGCTCTGACCAGTACATAGCATACCTTGCTCCAGATGTGCACTGCCACAGAACAGGTCTGTGTATGTTCTTGTAATGCTCAAATGGTCCTGACTGCAGGAGGTTTTGTAATTCTGAATGAATGTTGCTTGAACACCTAAGAAATTAGGTCCGAAGAAGACATCAACAGTTTTACAAACCCTGCTAGCAGGTTTTATGAACCATCTCAAGGTGGGGTCAAGGCAAATGGAGAGGAGGATCTAACACAGATAACGAAACCAGAATAGGGGTTCCTGACTTCAGAAATTGAATATTTCATTGATGGGAGAGATTATAGGATTTAATCTGAGTAATATTACAGCAAGATTTGAAAATTACTTCAGGAGAGTAAGGCTGGATAGAGAAGATGCTGCAATATTTACTACAATGGTGTGATGGTTTGAGAGTTCCCCGCTCCCCCACACTTTGTAAAATACCCAGACTAGAACTCAACCGGCTGGAAGTTAAGACATGAAGCTGTATTTACAGCTCAGCACAATGTACAAGCAGAGATATACACTATATACAGGAATATTTACAGAAATATACAAGGTAAAGGTAATACAGAAACACAACTCCCCTCCCAGAAATCAGAGACCCCAGGAGGGGCTCCAAACCACCTTTCCACCTTCTCCCCACCCCTACACCTTACCCCAAGGTTTGCCTTACACGCAAGGAGGATTTTGAGGATTGGCCAGGGGGGATTAGAAGGAAAGTGGTTAGTGAAGGTACTCAGCAGAGAGGAGAAGCCAGAGCTAGACTGCCCAAGACGCGACTGTCTTATCTAATGTTTATGTTCTTAGTTTTATCCATTTGAGCAAGCCTATGAGTTAAGTAGACATCACCACTGTTTTCCTTTCACAGCCTGTAATATAATTTTCTCTATTAAAATATTCCAATTAGCTCAAACCAGAACAAATGGGAAAATGTATTTAGTGAAGCAAGTTTTAGGAACAAAAATTGAGTGTGGTTTGGCCGTGCTTTGGTTGAGATGATGCAGTACCATTCTGCATGAAGTGCTGAAGATGCCCTGAAAGATGAAATAATGATTAATATTTATAATGATAATATTGCTGAGTCGAGTTTTCAGAACTATGGTACTTGAAATTCCTTTATTCTGCTCTAATGAAAATAAAAGTTCAATCATCTTTTTTTGAGGTGATACATTCCGTTGGCTGTTTCAGAACAAAAACCTTCATGGATTAGATAACATTCCTACTTCAAGATATCTTTTCGTGTATCTGTTTTGAAATTGTTAATACAAGGCTTACTGTCAGGAGATAAAATAACAAATACCTTTCTCTTAAGTGAATGAATTCAGTTGCATATATCTGGATTTTATATATATATATATGTGTGTGTGTGTGTGTGTATATATATTTCCCCAGTGATAGTTTGCCAAGACAAGTGTACTTCAACTGAGAAATTCCTCTTGAAGAAATACTTGAGTGCCCACAGGGAGATGAGTTATCCAATGTGACAGGTTGGTGAGCTGGAAAGTGTCCAAGTACCCGGTTCATAATATAAAATTTCAGTGCTCTTTCTCATATTAGTCTGGTATTGTACTATTTTCTTGGTACTTGAATAAATACTGGGAAGTACTGAATGCCTGTGTAGAAGTGTCTGCATGTGAGACTGCTGTAAATTTATATCCAGGGTTTATACAGCATTAGCATGTCTGTATCTAAATGTAGGTATAGTTGCATAGATGACTTGTGCCTAGGCAGATATGCACATCTGTGTGTGTATCAGAGAGCATGTTGCTTTGCAGGCCTCAGCACAGAATCATTCAGGTTGGAGATGACCTTTGAGAACATTAGGTTCAAGCATTAACCCTACTCTACCAAGTTCACCACCAAACCATATAGCTAAGGACCACATCTAAACAACCTTTAGACACAATCAGGGATGGTGACTCCACCACTTGTCTGAACAGCCTGTTCCAATGCTTGACTACTCTTTCAGGGAAAGTATTTTTCTTAATGTCTAGCCCAAATGCACCCTGGCTGCTCCCTTTTGTTCTATTACTTGTAAGAAGATACCAGCATCTGCCTCCCTGTATTGTCCTTTCAGGCATCTGTAAAGGACAGTAAGGTTTGTCCTCATCCTCTTCTTCCTCAAACTGAACAGACCACAGTTTCCTCAGCCACTCTTCATCAGATTCATCCTCTAGGCCCTTCTCCAGCAAAATTGCTCTTCTTTGCACCTCTCCAGCCACTCAATGTTTTCCTTGTATTGAAGTGCCCAAAACTGAACATGAGGTGTAGCCTTGCCAGTGTCACTATGTGGGAGCAATCACTCCCCCACTCCTGCTGGTCACATTATTGCTGATCCAGGCCAGGATGCCATTGGCTTTCTTTGCCAGCTGGGCATGCTGCTGGCTCATCCTCAGCCACTTGTCAGTTTGAACCCCCAGGTCCCTTTCTGCCAGACAACTTGCCAGCCACACTTCCCCAAGCCTGTAGCATTCATGTGGTTGTTATGGCCCAAGCGCAGGACACAACACTTGACCTTGTTGAAGCACATCCCATTGAGCTCAACTCATAGATCCAATCTTTCTTAAGTCTCTCTGTAGAGCTTCCCTGTGTCAAGAAGGTCAACATCTAACTTGGTGTAACTGCAAATGACATACTTTGATTACATCAAACATATTAGTTCATGAAATTCAGATTCTGAACTTTGGTGGTACATGTTGGGAGTACCTAGTGATGTGACATCATCAGCTCCAAATGTTGTCATTTTCATTGTGTGCATCTAGGAATAATTGTTGTTCAGTATAACATACCACTTTATTATTGAGGCCAGTATTGCTGTTTAGGAGAGCAGTGTGCTCCAGGTGGGAACAGAGGAATCTCAGATAAAGTCCTAATACTGTGACACTATTTCCATTTGAAATATGAGTCCTACTGCATTAACAGTGCAGTTTAAGGCTGAGGGGTAGACCTTTATCTCTTCCTGGAAAGCTCCCAGCTGACCTGAAAGTATGATTTATAGACCAGAATTGTCTCTCAATGAACCTGTTGAGAATATGATTGTGATTTGTCTTCTCCTGTGCAGTGAGAAGGCCCAGAGCAAAGAGGAGCCCAGTATGGACAACCAGGGGAAATAAATGTCTTTGTTCCATGGCTCTTCTGTTAGTCTTCTCAGTTAGAATGGATGTGCAAACTGTAACTACGATGGACATTCTTACTCAAAAAAGAGTATTTTGTCTTTTGTGTATAGGCTTATACAGTTGGAGCTTCTGGGCAGGTTTATTTTGAGTTCCTGAAGAAAAAAGCTCCTGTATTAGGTGTTTTAAAACTCCAGCTATATTATTTTTATCCCCTGTATGCTTCAGTATTTGACAGTGTTCCCTTGTCCTTTTGGAGGGGCCATGATATGTTCTTCATATCGGAGTTGTTGGGTGAACGTGAAATGAAGATTGAGGGTAACATCAGTTCTGTACACCAAGAGCTGCTTCCATTTTGAGTTAGATATGTGGGATGTATCCAAAGGATTGGAATTTCAGGGGAAAAAAAACCCCAAAACTATTTTTATCCTACACAATTTAAAACTGGAATGAAACCTTCTCAACACGAGAAGGACGTGGACCTGATGTAGACGGTCCAGAGGAGTGCCACAATGATGATTGGAGGACTGAGCACCTCTCCTGTGAGGACCTGCTGAAGAGTTGGGGTTGTTGAACCTGGAGAGGAAGAGACCCCAGGGATACCTAATAGCAGCCTTCCAATGCCTGAAGTGGGCCTACAAAAAAAACTATGGAGGGACTATTTAGAAAGGCATGTAGCAAAAGGACAAAGGTTTTAAACCAGGGAAGGATGGATTTAGACTGGATGTTAGAAAGAAGCTCTTTCCTATGAGGGCAGTGGAAGACTGGAGCAGGTTGCCCAGGGAAGTGGAGACATCTGAGGTCAGGCTTGACAGGTCTCTGAGCAACCTGATCTAGTTGAGGATGACCCTACTGACTGTGGGGAGGGGTTGGACTGAATGACCTTTCTGGTTTGGAAGAATGATAAAGCACTTGCTGAAGACTGACTGCTACACTTAAGTTGTTTTTCTCATTACAATATTTACTTCCTTTCAGAAAACAGCTTTTGAGTATTCTTGCTGCAGCCCCTTTGCTTTCAGTTGGTTTTTGTATTTTGTTTTTTCAATTAATTTATCACTTGAGAGCAAGAAGAATGACATGGCAAAGCTGAGTCCAAAATATTTAGCCGTCTGCTGTGCTGCAAGTGTATGGAATGACTTCTAAGCATTATGTTTTCAGTTGTGATTCTTCAGGATCTCCATAACTTGATATTCACATCCCATGCCCTCTCCCCTCGCTTCAGTATATGGGAGTATTCAGCTACTGTAAGGAGTCTCCCTTAATCTCATTATACCACAAACTTTGGGAAACTGTGAGAATAAACCATGCCAGGTTCTTGCTGCAGTACATTCTCCCATGGCTTCTGGGTTTCCCACAGAAATATTGAAACCTGTGTGGAAAGATTGTGCCAGATCTCATCATGCTAACAGGGCTGGAAGTTCAAATCTGCATCTTCAGGCTATTTTGCCTGCATTCCTTCAGGCTGGTGAATGACATGAGATATGCAAGTGGCAGTGTATTTCATCCTCATAAGATGTATTTTGTGTACTTAGCTGAATATACCTTGCTGGGTCTCTGTCCAGCTGCTGGTTTTGAAAATATTTTCAGTGTGAGGGAATTGAATTGTGGCAGTTTAGAGACTGGATTACAAGAACCTGGCTGACAGTAACCACTGGAGAGACCGAAATTATGCTTACTGGCTTTGGCAGGATATATGCAGAGAATGACATTTCCCATAAGCTCCCTATTTCTGGTGTGAATAGCTGCAAGTGGAGAAAGAGGTATAATGAGCTGGGGACTCCTTTGAGAAAATTCAGTATCAGTGGTGATCATGGCTACTTTTCAACATCAGAGGAATCTTTTCTCAGGTTTTATCACTCTGCAGTCTATTTTGCCAAGGCAGTCTAATCAATTGGCACATCCTGCCTTTGAATGTTTGTAAAACAAAGCAGTGATACAACTGTCAATAAGGTCTGTAGTTTGGGTTCTTGCATGAATTCTGCTTCATTCTGTTCTCAATCTGCCATGAGCCAGAATTCTCCCCTTCTTGGGAGAGACAAGTAAGAAGTGTAGAGGAAGACAGAAACCTGTTTGGTGATCCTGCTTTGTTCTATCAACCTTGTAGTTTTGTGAGCTAATTGCTTTCACACATTCAGCTCCTAGTTTTGATAACATCCTCAGTCTCTCAGTATGAGTTATAAAACACCTACACAAAGACAATGAGACTCTGCAGTTAAAGGTTATCACTGTGATGTCGCAATGTTCTAAAGTTCAAGTGCTGAGATTCAGTAGCTCTGAGTGTTTTGGCACACTGCATAACAGAGGACGAAGCAAATTCTGTGCAGTTGTGTAATGGTAGGAGGATAAAATACAGTCAGGTCATGAAGTGACTTTAATGCACGTAGTAAGGTAATAAAAGCAATGTAGTATTTAAGAGGAAGCCAGTACAACGGCAGAAAATCTGTGAGGTGATACTTGAGCATGCCCTGAGATGAGGGGGAGACAGATCTTATACCGAAGTATCACAGAGAGACATAGGTATTATCTTCTGCTACAGGCACACAGAATGAACTGGGTCTTGTGCCTAGTCTGTCTTGGAATGTCTCCAAAAAGCAGAGCTGCAATAATCTGGTAAAGAAAAAGATGACAAAAGAGTAGATAAGCATTTCCCTGTCCTCTTGGGAAAGGTGATATGCTTAGCCTCGTTGAGTTTCTGAGATGACAGAACACAAAGGACAATAGGCCATCCTTTAATGATCTGCTGCTGTGGTCCCTATGGAAATACAAAGATCTCAGAACACACCAAAAGCTCTGAAGCTTGCTGAAGAAATTACAACAGCGAGTCGTATTTGGCCAGCATAAGCAAATGCCCCAGTGATGTCAAGGGCAGAACAAA
>VWYK01015325.1:23094-34439 GCA_013399775.1 Semnornis frantzii | reverse complement strand
TTTAATTTTAGACTTAAAATTTTGCCAACATTTTCATCTTGACCTTGTCACGGACTTTGTCCTTTTTAATCAGGCAATGGACATAAAACACTTCATTTGGATGTCCTTCTAAAAAATCTAGATGATTTGATTTCCTATGCTTTTATAAAAGCACACAATCATTCTGATAATTTTTAATATTGATCTGGGACATTTTGAGGTGCAAGGAAAATAAGTGACTTATATATAAGTCATAAATATTCTCTAAATACCACTTACTCTTAAACACACTGTAAGAAAATAATGCCATCATTCATTTTCATTCCCTGAGGTTTACTCTTTGATGTCCTACATACCTAATCAATCTTTAAACCAATGCCAAGTTTGATTAAAGATTGTCAGACGAGGCTGATACTTGTTACTTAGTATTTTTGCTGCAAGGAAGAAGTGTCCAGATCAAGAAATTCAGTGTTTGGATACAGAAATCATCTTATTACTTACAATTTTCAGCTGAATAACTTAGAGCATAAGAAATCTTGCTGCAGAAATGAGGGGTGGCTCTGGAAAGAGGATCATATCCTTGTCCTTTTTCACCTGTGCAGTACATCTTGGAGTATGACTGAAGGTATTTTGAGATGACCTCTGCTTTGAGAGTAGCCTGAGTTGTTGTTTGAGTTTTTACTCAACAAACGTATGTATATTTTCCTAGCATACAGCTGTATTCTATATCATTTCAGTGATTTGTTATACATCTTTTGAGAACTCTAACCTCTCCTACTTTGGGCTGACACAGCAACTCAAGCTCTTTTCCTTTTAAAGTTTGGGCAGCCAAAAAATCCAAACATTTACAATATTCTGTGTCTTGAAAGCAAGTTACCAGGAACTGGGAGAGGCACTACACGAATTAGGTTACAGATGGAAACCATTATTCTATTTGATGAAAGTTTCAGTAATATTCTCCAATCTTGAGGTGAAGAAGGCTTACTTGTACGGCTCCGTGTCACAGCATCTCGTTTCCAGTGTGAAAGTAAATGAAACTTTGCATTTTCCATTGACTTAGGCTTTGCACTGGGGGTTAGCTTGCACGTGAAATCGGTATCATAAGCCGGTAATGAATTTGAGCAAATCTCAGTTGTATAAGCTGATGTTAGTGAAATTATTGAAAATTTACCACTTGAGAACTTCTAGTAATTAAAGATTGCTTCTAGAGGCTGCCCTGCTCTTCAGGAATAACCTTGTGAAGTGTTCGTCAAAGGGCTGCTCACAACCTACCTTTCTTAGAGTCACTCTCCACTGTTATGATGCTAGGGACTTGAATATGAAGAACAAGCACTTTTATCATTTATCTCCCTCTTTGCTGAGTCTGTGCTTGGTTGGTAAGCCCTCAAGGAAGAAACATATAATATAGGGAATTTGATCTCTAATTTGGCTATCACATTTGTAACACCTTAAAATTATGATAATGTGATACTGTTACTGGAGGACTAATTGGAAAACCACAAAAACTTGGAATGCATAAGCCAGTCCTGCATTAATGTTACTTAATGCAAATGCACTGGGTTTGGGGTTGGGAATATTTTATAATTTACGTAAGCAGCTTAAATTATGTGGTTATAACTTAAACAAAATGTATTGTGCACGGGTGTGATAATTCAGAAGCCTGTGGCCACTTATCCAGCTACTTATCCCACAAGAATAATACATGTGAAAAATTTTGAATGAACCAGCAGTGGTTAAGAATATCTGTATAAATACTTCCCTAGCTCCTAAGAAAATGAGTGGTTGAAAATGTTAAATGTTGCTGCTGCCATACTTATGAACAGGAATCAAAGCTCTCCGGAGCTATAAAACCTTTTTCTGATTGTAGCCCAAGCCAAAAGATACCCCTCAGAAACCATCCAGATGACAGGCTCAAGTCCCATCCAAGGCAAATGTCTTGTGAGCTATTTTCTTCTTAGCAATCAGCATACAACTGTCATATAACTAATGTTGGTTGAACTGAGAAGAGGGATTTCAGGTAAACTAAAGATCAAATAGGATATTGGTTTAAAAAAAAAGAAAAATTTGTCTGAAAACTTGTCAGATTCAATCCCATATATATATATTGGGTTTTTTTTCATTAGCATGGAGCTATTTCTTTAAAGCAAGTTCATCTGATTGTGGCTGGGGTAGAAAAAAATTGTACTGAGAGAGACAATTGCAAAGCTAACCCAAAGTGGAGAAGATGTGAGAGCTGACATGAAAACCTGCTCAGGTTAAGCACGCACAGTGCCCTAGGACAAAGGAGGAGCACAAAACAGTGGTGGGGAATGAAGGTACTGAATTTTCCCTACTGTTTTTCTTGTTGATGTTTGGAATTTTTTTGGTGATAGCAACCGGAAACACGATTTCCTGAGCAAATAAAAAAGAGCTCTGTAACTACATGGCTGGGGGCGGGGCGGGGAATAAAAGAAAAAAGAAAAAGTGGTTCTGGAAGCTGTAAGAATTAGTGTGCCACCCTGCCCTAAATCAGGATTACATCCGGAATTAAATCCAGCTTCCTTTTGCCTTTGTTTTATTTATTCTCTGCAGAATTGCTTTGCCCAAATGTTATGAAAGAGCCCTTGGGTTGGGGAGTTTTTTCTGTAAATGAGCCACTGAGGCCAGTAAACAGGCTCCGGGTCGGCTCTTGAAGCTTCCACAAGGCGGCACTGACGCATCTTGCATCCCCAGCTCCCTTCCTCTGCTGGCTGATCCTTCACCAAACATTTCGATACTACTTTTGTATGCATTTTATCGAAAACAACAACAACAAAGAGAAAGAAGAAAAACAGCCCTGCTCTGCCTCTAAATTTTCGTGTTACTTTGCAAAGTGCTGGCTTAACAAAACAGGAGTTAACCTTGATAACAGCTGTCAGTAATTTCCTATACAATTGATATTGCACGGTCTGAGAGCTTTAAAGCAATGATAAAGTCAATTGCCTATTCCTACTCCCAAACAATATTCTTTCAGTACTTTTCCAGTATTTCAGTGGCTTGTGAATTTTGTGATACCCAGGTGCTACTTACAATTTTCCTTCCTGATCTTTGGGGGTTTTGTTTGTTTGTTAACACAAAAGTTATACAGATTGGCTTTATTTGATTTCTTTGGGTTAAACTATAGCTGATGAGTGAGATGAAGGAACTCCTTGTCTTTGCAAACCTGACCCAGCCAGCCAAGATCTACACCCTATTGCCTTCTCTCTACTTAAACATATAGTGAACTCTGTCAGCAAGTTGAACACGGAAAACCAAAGTGATTTTCCTGATGATAAATAGTCCTGTTAGCACGAGCAGAGTTGCTGCTATCAGTAAGGAGAGAAAGTTTACCCATTTTATCTACTTATGTGGTAAAATGCAACTCGAGAAACAGAGTTTAATAGGAGTAAATGTGCACTGTGCCTCTCAGTCACCAAAGTGGTGCTGCTTCTTCAAGTCATGTGAGTCTTGTTGCCATGTGTCCCTTGTCCCAGTAAAGCAGGACTGTTTTAGTGAGAGATTTTAATTGAGCAGAGTGTGAAAGAGATCTTATTAAACTGAAAAGTGAGATCTATACAACATCTTTTTCTGTTGCTGACACTACTTCTCATGATTATTTTGAATCCCAGAAATCTAGATTGTACCAACCATTCTCTGGACAACTGAATAGCTTTGAATGTTGTCGTTACTGCATTTTAACCATAATTTCCTTTCTAATTCCTAGCAGTGTGAAAACAGATCAGAAGAAAGAAACATATAAAAAGTTTCCCTTCCTAAAACCTTGCTGGCTCTTCTCCCTTGCTCTGTGGTCAAAAGTTAAATAGTATGTTCTGATTATCACCACTCCCAAAACAGATCAGTAGGGTTTTTGTTCAAAATAATTCCTTCTCCTCCTCTTGCAGCTAGTCTGTGCCAGCAAGTTCAAAATATGGGAAGCTTGATCTTAGCTGCAGCCCTTGCCCGTGTGCCACGCATCCTGAAGTGCACAGGGAGTACAGAGAGCTAAGACAATCTGGTGGAGATTTCTG
Organism: Semnornis frantzii; assembly: GCA_013399775.1. NCBI lineage: Eukaryota > Metazoa > Chordata > Aves > Piciformes > Ramphastidae > Semnornis > Semnornis frantzii. The sequence goes on along the minus strand of VWYK01015325.1, from coordinate 30,435 downwards.
AATTCTGCCCTTTCCACCAAAGCACTGACACACCAGGGGAAGAAAAGCCCACAGGGAATCTGATGCAAAGCTACTTGAAGGTAACAGGATCCACAAGTTTCCTTGCAGTTTTGGAGAAGGACCCAAACGTGTGATAAATTGGCAAGGAAAGAGTTCCTACTGCATATGTGGCAAAAAGGAGTCCTCATCTCCTGAGTGCTAAGGGGAAAGTCAAAACCTCTTTCCAACTCTGCCACATTCACCAGTGTATAGTGAAGGAAAACATTCCTCCCTGATCTTGATGCTGGCGATCATCCAGAGCCCAGAGCAGCCTGGGAAATACCACTTTCCAAACCCCGCTGTGCTACCTAATCACACAATGGGCTACATATGCCATCCAAGAAAATAAACATAGGTCTGGGAAGCTGTTTGTCCTGCAGGGCTAGGAATGCTCTTCCTAACTTGGCAGGGCAGCATAATCCTCTCTGAAAGGCGAGAGCTGCTTGAACTCAAACTGACTAATGAGATTGAAGAAAAGCCCATCAGAAACTGGCACAGCCCTTCCCTCATCCTGCCAACATGCTGCCAGATAACATGGTGCTGGGTGCTCTTGCTGTGGCTTGTACCTGTGTCCTGATGGAAAGTAGACCATGGACATACACCTTAACGAGGGCCCAAAATGTTGCCATGTGGCAGGTTGTACCCCAGAGCTTGTGGTTTATAAGGGAGGTTTCTAGTTTTTCTTGGCCTCTAGGCAAAATCTCACCGAGTTACATATGTCAGCATAGACCATAGGCTCCTCTTCCTGGCAGCTTCGGCAGTGACTGAAATTTCCTACCACTGCAGATGCCTTGAAAAGGTCTTGTGGTCCATACAGGCTCTGGGCTGAGGCCCTGAGACCTCAGCAAAGATAAGTGGGAAGAGGTGGTAGGGGATGGAAGAAGCAGTGGCAGGTTGCTTGTCGATTGGCAGCAACTGCAAATTGCATCAGCTTTCCTGAGACCCAATCTAGTGCTCTTCTACACGTGGCTCTTGAGATAAAAACTGGGTTCCTCTGAAAATGAGACTCACATTGATTATAGTAGAAACTGGATCTGGATTTTAAATCGTGTTATTAGCTCTTTTAGCAAGATGAACTGAGTGATACAACTTGATTAAAAATTACAAAGACCTCCCCTTCCACCTCCCTCCTTCAGTTTTGGAGCAAATGTGTGCTTCATGGTAACAGGGAAGGAAAGTGTTCTACAAGGGTTTTTTTAATAACAGCATTAATACAATGCACTATGTGTTGCTCTCATAATTTACAGGTTTGTTGCTTTAAACACATCATACTGATATCTGAAATGCTTGAAACTCTCAGAAGTTTTTAAAAGTGTGTGTTTAGGTTAAGGTTAAGTTGCCCTTGACAACATTTTTTAAAAAGATTTGAATTGTTGAATAACCACCTTTCACCCATCCCTAATTGTAATTTAAATGACAATATGCTCCCAATCAATAGCTCTTTGTCACACTTTGAAGATCAAGGATGAGATTTCACCCCATGAGTTTACATGGCAAAAGCTTCTTTTTCATAATGCTAAAAATGTTGCATCCTGCTGTTAAAGAAGTATGAGAATACCTGCTCTCAAATAATTAGTTTTGAATAAAAGCATTTAAGTCATACTTTTTAGCTATTAATTTAAAACAATTCCAAGCCCTTCATTTCTCCACTTTGTTCACAGCTAAATATTGCAATAGATACTTCAGCCAATTTGGGGGGGGCGGGGGGGGGGCGGAATCAGTTACAGCGAGGCAATTTGAACAACTTAAGTTAGGTGATATTGTGAGAGGTGGGTTTCCAATAACTATTTTTGCACCACTTTCTGCATAGAACCATCTGCACAAGTGGAAAATTGAGATGCTTTGCATGATGATCATTGTGTGTATGTGGCTTTGCATTACCATGTGCTTGTCTGACGGCTACGTATGCGAGCGTGTGGCTGTTTGTCCAGTTGTACAGGTAAAGGCAGAGATTTATTGTGCACGCTCTACTCAAAACGTGATTTTTAAAATTTTATTTAGGTTTGGTTTATTTTGTTTCATTTTCGTTTTGTTTATTTCTATTGCTAGGAGTCCTGGGCAAGAGCTGGGACTCTTCTGTGCTTGGTGTTATGAAATGCCAAGCAGAATGGCGGTCTTTGTCCCAATGTGCTTGCAATCCCTGATTTTAGTTAGGGCAGTGAAATGTTTTACGAAGGATAAAGTCTGGCCTGCTTCTGTGTTGTCCTTGGTAAACCCAATCTAGTCTGGTCTCAAAAATGGAGCAATTCTGCTGGTTGCCAGGGAGAATACATAGGTATCCAATGAGTCATGGTCAAACATACAGCCATTATTAGACCACAAATACAGGAGGAGAAAAAAAGATTTCATTTGGACCTGTTGTCACTGCTGAGCTGGTGAAGAGGAATAACAAATAACTGACTGGAGGAGGTTGCTCTTTAGGTATTTATGAGGAGCTTGTCTCCCTGTGGGGATATACTGGGGAAAAGCAGAAATCTGCATGATGGAAAAATCTAACCAGAGCACAGGAGTCTACCTCGTGGTCTAACTAAGAGCATTTAGCACATTTCAATGGCAATGGGAGAGACACTAAAGTCATAGTGAATACAAACAACTTATTTTTAGTTTGGAAGAGGAGGAACAGTCAGGAGAAAGATGCAAAGAGGGAAATGATTAGGTTTTGTGTTAGAGCAGCAATCTCTGTGGCAGTACTGCAAATGAATAAGATTGTGTTCATTCAGGCCAAGAGAAAGGATGCTGAAGAAAGAGGACAGAGGGTGCTGAGCACTGCAACACACAGTTGTGTTTTTGTGGCTTAGCAGAAAAGGTCATGTCTGAGAATTGCTATGCAGCAATGTTTTGCAACAGTGGCCCCGTATGTAAAGATTTAGAGAAAAATCTCAATTAAAGATGGAGCAAAATTTCTTACTTCTGTGCTCTTGCACAAATATGAAATGAAAAACAACCCACAGAGAAAGAAAAAAAAATAGCTTTATTTAAACTGAAAATCCATAAAAGAAAGACTTTGCACTTGGACAACTCGTTTTCTCCCAAGTTATCATTTAGCGTAAGGTTAGAAAACCACCTGATTTTATTCTGGTGTTGAGTTTTGCCCACACCAGCATGGGACAAATTCATTTTATGGTGTTAAATTCTTCTTGTCTTCTGGAGGAATATTTGGAGAACATCAGGTTGTGCTTAGGATCCCACTGAACTGAGTCATACACAAATACATAGCAGCAGATATTGCCCTGCCTTTACTCTTTATATGCAGTGATCTGAAGGTAAGGATATGGCTCTGTACGGGTAATCATAAAGCCTTTCTGTACTCCAAGTTTTCCTATGTATAAAACAGAGGCAATAATATTTCCAGCTCTCACACTGGTAGTTAGGGGCTTGATGCTTTTGGACATTCATTGTGAAAAACTGTATTGGTACAAAGTGTTGTTTCTGTTCATGTCATCCTAGGTTATTAAGGTTATTGGTCATTGTATCAGTATCCTGAAAACGCAGGATTTATTGATGGCTTTTATTTCCTATATGTGTCATACAAATGCCTTAACAGATGAACAGGGTAGTGAAAATGATAGGGTACTTCAGAACGACTCAAAGTCACTGCTTGTTTAATAAAGATTTGGTTTTGTATGCCGGGACAGATGGAATTCACACCCCAACCCATGCACAGCTGCAAGCCCTATTAAGTGAAACCCTTCCTAAATATAGATCCAATGGCCTCATCCCTGGCCAGTTTCCAAAGACCATAGAGGCCTGCTTCACTCGTTCCACATCCCCCTTCCAACACACAATGAGCATCGAGTCATCAAGCTTTCTTCTCAGTAGCCAAGAAGAGTGGGTCCAGATTTGGAGGGTCAGAACAACATAGTGGAGGCTCTCTGCAAGTGAAACAGTTTTCATACGTACAATCAGTATGTAAAAGAATGCTACAATCAGTTTAGCTATCCATAAGCTATATATTAAATTTCACTTTAAATAAGAAAGGTCTTTTTTTTTTCCAAGTAGCCCTCAAGACAGCACTCATGAGATGAGCAAGTCTGAGCCATGCTCAGACAAAATATTTTAATGATCAGGAAATCCCTGATGCTTGGCAGTCGCTGAAGGTTTCATGTTAAGAGTAAGCCAAATCATCAAAAGGCAGCTTGAGTAGGTCTAGCAATGATGTATTATATTGCTACAATTGTGGCTGCTCGAGTTAAGGTTGAGTGGGCATTTCTATTAAAAACCCCAACTGGTTGGGCTGATTATTTTGACCACATCAGACAATGTCAAGTGAAGCTTCTTGCATGAATTGACAACCAAATTCATGTAACCTCTGTTACAGAACAGGATCAAGTTCTACCCTCTCCACCTACCCCTTTTCCCAGCCTACACCTGATTTTGTACCTGGGTCATTCTCTTTGAGTACCAACTAATGCAATAATTGTAGGTTTTTAAAGATGTCAAGGCAGGCAGTGCTTGAATGTTGGTGTTGGTTTTCAACCTGGTGACTGTCATAATGCTTGGTGTCAGTGGTCATGCTCACGTTGTAGCCCAAGCCACGCCACTGCATCACCAAGGAGCAGGATGTGATTTGCTGAACTTTTGGTGACAATGTAAGCGTGGGTTTAGTGTGTCAGTGACGCTGCATTACATCAGAGTGCCCTCTTTCTCAGAGAGGGACTATAGTAAACTGTCTTGGTAGAAGCTCAGCCTTGGCAGCATATTTCACATCCACAGGCAGAAAGCTTTGCCAGTATCTTTTGCCAAAGTGCTCTAAGTGTGCTCCAACTCTTTTCTCACGGCCAATGTGCTGTAGAACTGCAGAGCTCATTGCAACCAGCAGGGATTAGTGGGGCCAAGAAGGTAAAAGGATTAAAGAAAAAAAATAGAACTTGGATTAAACTTAATGAAAACATCCTGTGTTATGTTGCTACAGCTTGCAACTCATTTTTTGGGGACAGAAGGCTTTGCTGCTACAGGACCAGTGCTAATTAATAAAGGCTAGAAATGGATTTTCATTGCATGACCATGACTCTTAACTTGATTCAGGAAAGAAAGGGTGCTCCAATGGTGAGGGTGCAACTGGGAAATTAAACCCCAGGGTGCCACATTATTTTTCTGTGGCCATGAGGAGATTGAGCAGGTTTAGATCACTGAATCACAGAATGATTGGGATTGGAAGGGAGTTCTGGAGATCATCTCTTCCAACCCACCTGCCAGAACAGTTTCGTCTAGAGCAAGTTGCGCAGGACGGGGTCCAGGCAGGCTTTAAATGACTCCACATCTTCACAAGTATTTATGACTTCACCCTCTGAAGTCTCTGGGGACCTTGAGTGAGTGCACAATTCCAAAGACAGAATCACAGAACATTAGAGGTTGGAAGGGACCTCCAGAGATCATTGAGTCCAACCTCCCTGCCAAAGCGGGATTAACTAGGGTAGTCTGTACAGACAAGACCTTAGTCTGTGTGGCCCAGAGCTCCATTTGGAAAACAGAGAACCTAACTTTAGCCTCTCCTCTACAGTGTTGAATTGGATGAGCCTATTAAAGACAATAGAGATGAGGATTAATAAAGGGCTGAGTAGAAAAAGGGAGGAAGAATCCATTCAGGGATAGATCACACAAACTGTTCTCCAGAAGATGTAAATTGGTATCATGATATTTTTGTGTGTCGAAATTGCTAAATATTAAAACCACTGCTTTTTTTTTACCAAACCCAATGTGTAAAAGCAAATGAGAGAATGTTTTGCAAACTTTAAAAATCACCTACAGTGCTTAAGATGGCGAAGGTAGATTAGACAAGACTAGCAAAGTTATTTGAACATAAACATTTATTTAAAAAATATCTTCTGCTTTGCTGAGCCCACAAACATTATATAAATAATACACAGTTCATGAATAGGAATGAACAGACTTCTACCCCTCACTGGTATAGATTTGTATTCTGCACCTGACAGGACTTTAATAACCCTCCTGAAAACAGCAGTATCTTTGCAGAGAGATCTAAGGGAAGTTGTACTTGAAAATACACCCCCAAAGCTTAAACTTTGCTTGTTAATGGATAGATTTAGAAATGTATTTAGGCAATTAAAAGTGAGAATAGAGGGCTAGTCATATTTAGAAAAGCTAAATGAGTTAGCTGCCTAGCTGCTGCTCCGGTCTCTGTTAATGGTCTTTGGTGCGTTCACGTGTTTTAGGGTCATGAGCACCTTCAGTCATGTTCTTATTCTGCAAACAATGCTACATGTCCTTAGCTTTATATAAAATATTACCCAGTGGAACTGTTCATGGAAAGTTAAGTATTTACAAATCTGTAGGACCTGGCCTGAAATGGTAAACACTACAGAATAGGTCTAAACTAGCATTTTTGAGTCTAGGATTTTAAAACTTCCAAAGTGTCTGGTTTCGAGCTGGTGATACAAAAAGTTTACAGAAAAATCATGCTTAGGATTTGGTCTGAGCTTGCTTTTCATGTTGGTTTGAATCTGTCTTTGAAAAAAAAGTGTTTCCTTTGTTTTACCTTTCCACTTTCTCTACAACCTTACCTGGCTACTCTTGAAGGTACCTCTCAAGACTGGTGGCTACAAAGCCTTCTGCCCAAATGAAAACCACAAAACAATGCACTGAATTTCCTATGAAGTTGGGGGATTAAAAGAAAAGAAACGTGGGTAGGAACAGTTCTGAACTGTATTTGAAGTGCTTTCCTGTATCTGTGTCATCTAGTTCAGCTAATCAAACCCAAACAAAATCCCCCAAACCCAGCCCCTTGACTAACAACCAAACGGGCACATAAAACAATGGCAGGGAGAAGGAAGGAAAGTTTTGGAATCATTTATGTGGTAAAATTCAACCCACTTTCCACAAACTACTGAACACTTAAAGCTTGTTGTTAATGACCCTGTGTCTTTTGTTTGGGTAAATACTTGATGAGTTAATTATGAATACATACATCATCATTTGTAAAGCATTTACTGGATTATATGTTTTAAAATGGAAATTTAAATGGTAGCTTTCCAGTGCCTTTTAATCTTGGTATTATTAACAATGAGAGATAAGTTTGTCTCTATACATTAATAATTTGAGGGTTAATAGCATATCTGATCAAAAGGAACATTGGAATGACCCAGCAATTTCTCAAAATACAACCCACATGTGTAGCATGGGTGATGGAGTAGAGCACTATAGCTAACCAAGACCCTATCAACTTGTTTGCAGGATCAGTGTCAAAATCTGAGTAACACAGGTATAGCTCTTGGATGCCTTGTGAGCTCTTGTAGATGACAGAACACTATTAAACACATCCAAAAAAAAAAAAATAGCACTGAT
>VWYK01015325.1:3478-23008 GCA_013399775.1 Semnornis frantzii | reverse complement strand
ATGTAAAATAGCTAAGAAGTACTCCCCAAAATCTTCCAGTCTAGAAAGAAAAAAAACATTTGGACAGAGACATATGGACTGATGTGGTGGATATGGAAAACAAGTTAGTTGATAGGTTTGGTTGTAGTTTTGTTATGGCCAACATGTATCTATGTGGATTATGGCAGATCAGATTGGAAATGGGTATACATGAGACCAGTAATAAATCGGGCACCTCCTGAAATTTGTTGTAGCTGCCAAATTTCTCTAATGGACACTTTAGAAGATGTCCAAATCCTACCAGGGTTTTGCAAATGCATCTCGGAATTTCACTTTCAGTTAACTTAAACCATAGAAAGTTATGACTGCTCTTGATAATGCAGTTCCTCAGGGGAAGAGTGTGTTTATACCCGGTGCACAAAGCAGGCACAGTAAAGGCAGAGCTCTGTGCTGCCATTGCTCAAACTTGGATTGTTCTGTATTAGCTCACTGAACACTACAGATTTTCAGGAAGACATCCTCATGGTTGCAGACTGAGTTAGGCATTCAGTCTTGTAAATGCCTGGTACTACAGTAGAGACAGCACTCCCCCTCCATTCCCGTGTCTGTGACATAGGCTCCCTTTTTCAACTGTTATGCAACATTCCTGTTTCCATGTTACAATGGATTTTTTTTGTTGTTGTTGTTGCTGTTTTACCATGGAAATGGTTGTATTTCAGTGATGGTAAGGCCGATACCTCAGCAGATGCAATGTTTTCAGAAAGCACCAACCTGCAAACCAGACAATAACCCCATTCTGCTCCCATTCAGAGATCACACCAAAACGAGCATCTGATCTGTTCACAAGCATCATAAGGAATTGCTCTACCTCTCTCTCTCTCTCTTCCATGCCCTCTCTCTTTTTTTTTTTTTTAACCTCAGTTGTTCTTGCTGCTAGTTCTATACCCCCTCATAAACAGCTAAACCAAGTGGATTCCATAGAAATCTCCAGTTAGACCCTGTGGAGCTCTGGGAGATGCAGCAGTGTAATTAAGGGACAATGAAAGGGTTACTAAGAGACATTAACCACTAAACTCATGTTAAGGGAAGTGTTTCATCTTTATTTTTTTAAAATATGGATTAGCAAGGATGCATGAAAAGAGCAGTTACATCTTTGGAGTAGAAGTGACCTGACAGGTGACATTAAGAAAATTACTCATAGAGACTCTTGCTACCAAAATGGTCAATAATATCTTTCTAAAGGTATCTCTCCTGTGAAATGAGAACTATGGCATACTTTGAGTGAAATATTTCTTCTTGTTGCCATAAGAGCACCAGAACTTTTGTTGGTTGCTGCATGAAATACATGTCTCAGATGTAGTCAGGCTCTAAGGGTCAGAAAAATTGCTATAAGTAAGGCCAAATAAAGGAATGTTTGTACTGTTAACAAAATGCATCAAGCCAACAGATCCCTCTAACTCTCAGAAGTGGGGTAACCACTCTGGGGAGGGAACAAGGAGGACACTGGGAAGCCCTCCTAAATGTCAAAGCACCTCACAGAGGTGATGGAAGCTGAGGGTTCTGAGGTTGCCCCATGTCCCTCCTTTCAGGCAGGCTGTTTCCTTTCCCCACAGGAAAGGTACTTTGGACCATGTGGAAACTCAGGATAAATGAAATATCTTTGCTTTTTTGCATAGCTCTCCAAATCATCCTTGTATGAAAACAGATGCACGACTCAGCCTTGGTATATTTAATGCTGCATCTCTTTTTTGTGCCTCACTCTCCCCGTACCTTATTTCTCGTGCCAGACTTATTCTCCCTTTGTTTTTATGGGTTTTGCAGCAGTAAAACTGGCTGCTGTTTAGCAAGGAGGGCTGAAGCTTGATTCAAACCTTAGTTACAGACTGTTTCTTTTTGTTGTTAGACACTACCCGCCTCATACTCTACCTGGCCAAAGCTGCCAAGTTTTGAATTTCCTAGAGGAGGCTTTTTATTCTCTCTCCTTGTCTGCACATGTACACACAACCTCCAATTATATAATAGGTGAACTTGCTGTTGTGCTATTGTGCATTTTCCTCTTTTTACAAGCTAACTGCACTGATGTTTTTTTGTGTTTCAATTCTATTGTTGTCTCATGCTGGGGCTGCAGCCCCGAGATTTCCTCAAATCTTCACTTTTCCCACACCTAATGAAGAGCTTATTTTTAGCACTTTTTTTTTTCCTTCCCCTTCAATTTTTAAGTTTCAAACCTCTAGAATACTAAAAATGGCCTGGCTAATGTAACCTTTCTAAACATCGAAGCGTTGTGTAATCTTTGAGTGTGTTATCTACATACCATGGATGGCAGGAGAGCCTCATTGGTGTTAGAAGAACTGAATGTGTTTTAAAATAATGAGCAATAGGTGATTCCCTCGGTGCTGCTTGCAGGCTCAGCTTTCTGAGCGGCTTCAGAGGAAGCTCCTGGAGGGAGCACCATGTTGTCATCAAAGCCGCCAGCATGCAATTTATAACTGACAGCGAGGAGAACGAGGGGTTCCCCTTCCAGCCACACATGTTGCGTGGGCACGAGGCTTCCCAGAGATGGGCTCTCAGCTGGTACACATCTGCCTCAGTGCTGCTGTCCTCCTTTTCAGCAGATAAGGAGTGATGAGCGTGTGGGGCTTGTTGCAAATTGGCTTTTTGTCAAGAGTGGTTTCTTAGAAAAGGGACTGCATATTTCCGACTGAAAGAGCGGAAAGATGCAATCTTTGCCTCCATGGGGCTTCTGCAGCATCCTCCTCTGCAGACCACATATGAGGAGGAACGGGGAAAACAACTGCAAACAAACAAAGATGGAGTAAGGTCGCTGAGCCCAAATTAGATTAATTAGCCTCGGGCTGTTTTGTATGTTTATATTTAATTTAGCTTTAGCTACTTCAAAGTTCACATAGTTTTCATTAATAACTTTGCTATAACTTATTATTTTCAGATGTTGGCAGGTAGACAAGTTGTGAGTCACCTGGAATATGAGGCTAAATAAGTAATACTCACTGGCAGGGTTTTGACCATGACTGATTACACTTCTCTGTCTTCTGAGTTAGAAAAATATAGCTTCAGAAGGGGAAAAAAGTCTACTTTTCTCACTTCTAGTGCCATTTTATGTTGAAATGTCCATGGGGTGGGTTAGATTTCATACATGCTGTCTAGCTTTCAAAAACTTTCACTCTTTAATCTGCTCCTTCATGCTTAGTACATCCTGCAGCATATCAGATCTTTATTATTTCATATGACCTCTTTTGTGAACCTAAAAAGGTCCACAAAACCTGTTTGTTTATGAGCAGCACAGGTTAGAGGTTAGTAGTCTTAAATCACAGAGGGGAAAATGAATGGGCAGCTCTTTACTTGGGATAATAAAATTGTTGTCACTCCAACTATAGATTTTTGTAGGCTGTTACATTAGTTAAATAAAATACTGCCTCATCAATGCAAATTCCAGTTCCGGCTAGTCCTTTTGTTGGCTACAGAAGCAGGAATTCATTCATATTGCTGGCAGTAAAAAGAAAGAAAATTGTGTTTGACAAGAGCGGAGAGTTAAGATCATAACTTTTCAGAACCAATAAGGGTTCATGAAAAAATATATACTTGGGAAGAACAAAACCCTAATCACAGGCATTGCTTACTGGAGGTCTGCAGCTGTGACAAATGGTGTGATACTCATGAATATGCAAAGTTCTTTTCAGCCCATAATTATAAGAATCATTGAGCCTATATATGCATTTCATAGGAAGCCTCAGTTGCATAAAGCAGCAGATGTATTTTGGTGACAACAATCAATAGCAAGAGAGAAACTTATTGTAATCCCAGGAGCTCAATGTGGACCCGACAGGCTGTTTTTCTTTTAGATTTCCAAGCCCTTCTGTGGTTTTGCACTGCTGTACCAGCACGTGTTTCTCCTTGCTCCCAAATGAAGCCCTCCTTCCTTGACACCCAGTCTAAGACATCAGTTCTTCTCCTTTATATTCTTTCCATTCATCTCATGTCCACTTTGGAGTCAGATGAGTGAAGCACTGCTTTCTCCAAGCTCTCCCTCCTCCAAACAGGGATACATTTCACCCCAAGGCAGCATCAACTATTTACAGGGTCACAAATTGTTGGGTTATTTCTGCTGGCATTTTGTTTGAAGTGGTGCTTCCATCTGGAGTTGAAATAGCCTTGGAATGTATCATCTCATACCTCCCTTTCTTATTGATGTGTTTTTCAGATGAAGCCCTGGTTGGACCAAAGTTAACAGCAGTGGCTGAAGACACAGCCTGACATATGAAAGTCGAAGCTGAGTGCAGGTAGGGTTAAACTCAAGTTTTATCTGGCAAACTGGGACTTGGGCTCTACCTCCAGGCACTGCTTCCAAGATATGTCAGGAGATAACTGATAGATGGAAGAGATGGCGAGAGATGTGGTTGCAAAAGATTTCCCTTTCACTGTTAAAAGATCTTAGAAAAGTCTCAATTCAAGAGTTCTGTAATAGGTCCTAGAACTTCGCCTTCTTAGCCCAAATCAAATGTGCATTCTCTCTAAAAAAAATTAAAAAAAAAAAAAAACCAAACCAAAAAGGCAATCCTGACAGATTCAGAATCAAGTGAGACAGAGGAAAGAGGTAACTAAGACACCTATAGCAGCTTATCATGGAGGAAGATTATTATTGCTGTGTTATGTGTATCTGGGGACAGAAACAGCTGTTGGAGTTTTCTAAGTATCACCCTGGGACTAACATCTCCCCATACCAATGTAAGCATACAGTTTACAAACTGAAATACCTATTTATCAGCAATATTGAGGTATTTGTGTTTATGTCAGGCTTATTTCAGCAGTAAATTATGTTGCATGAGTTGTTCTTGATGATGAAATGAACACATGGAGTTGCGTTCTCCGCTAGGAAGGATCGTTTCAAGCTGCCACTGGGTAGGTTTAGACTGCACATTAGGAAACATGTTTTCATAGAAAGAGTGCCCAGGCATTGGAATGGGCTGCACAGGGATGTGGTTGAGTCACCAACCCTGGATATGTTTAAAAGTAATTTGGATGTAGAGCTCAAGGGTATGGTTTAAGCATGAACTTTGTAGAGTAGGGTTGGACTTGATGATCATGGGGGTCTTTTCCAACTGGAATGTTTCTGTGATTCTGTGATTTCAGTATTTGGCACCTTGTTTTTACTGCTTACATGTCTACTTTCACAAGATCTTTCTTTCTATTATGTGCAAAACTCTTTGGAAAATACCAGGCCCATGTCTATGTGGTGCTTCAGAGACACTTTTAAACCCAAATGTTTATTCTGTTGTCAACTTTTCTACAGCTGTTTTGGAGTCAGCTTCAAATATGTGGAAGGGACATATTTGATTTGCCCTTCCAAAAATCACCTGGAAGGTATGAAGAGGTTATCACGGCAATTATTGTTGTACGGTGCAAGGATGTTTAGGAATCGATTATTTTGGGGAAAAGGCAATAAACCAGGTCTGTTAAAGAATATTTAAAGCACTGGGAGCAAAACCTATCATATGAAGAGAAATCACTATATTTCAAGGTTTATTGAACACAAACTCAGGGTGTTTTGGCTTTTAGCTCTTGTTAACCTAAGTGAGACAAAATAGTCATTCTTAGACAGCAGTATATTTCCTCTCTCATGAAATACCTGTGGGTTTTGACATAACCAGCCTATGTCAGAAGGTATAAACACTGTGGCCAGTGAGGTATAGGGAGCCACAGGTTTACTATAAACTATCGACTATTTTTTTCTTCTCAAAAGATTGAGAACTAACCCTCAGTGCACACCTACCCAGGGAAGGAAGGAGCTTTTACACCACCTCCGCAGTGCAAAGAGACCAGACTCTATGCCAGAACTGCTACTACTTTTTTTCCTAGGCTAGAGGAAATATTGCTCCAAACCACCTCCGTGATAGAGGAGGAAGTAATGAGAAGAGACTTTGCAATACTTTGAGTCTGAGAGAAACTTGATCGTAAACTTATTTAGAGCCAGGAAAAAATCAGTTTAGACTTAAGGCATCAAAACTGCATTTTACTCCTTGTCTGGATTTATGGTGTTTTGGCACCTTTAAAATGTTTATTTTTGCATACCAAAGTCTGATGGAGAGGTGTACATCTTCATGGCTAGATGGATGTGCTGAGAATGAAAAAATGTCCCAAAAACACAAATGAGTGACCTGTGGTGTAGCAGAAGGGGATCTTGCCATGCCGAGTGCTGCGCAATCTGTTGAAAGCAAGCCTTCATATTGATTAACTACCTTCTTTCTACTGCCATAACATAACTGAAATCCAATATGTTACATAAATAAAAATCTTTCTGGTTATTAAGGGGTCATTTATTTGGGGAAAATGCCCAGATGAGTGTATAGTCCCTATTCATCCTGGATGGAAATGATAAATAATTGGGGTTTATATGAAAACCCCACAGGGGGTAGATGACTGCAGGGGTGGAAGGCTCCTTCCACAAGTGGGGTCATGGAGCAGTACTTGGTGTCACCAATTTTCACCCTGGCAGTACCTTCTGTCCCCAGGATTTCTGCTCCTCACTGGCACTCTCAGGTCAAGGTGAGAGCCAGGCACCTCCAGTGACTGGCGTTGGGCACAAACTGAGTAGGTAGTAGCAAAACTCTTGAGACTGACACCCATAGTTGATTTCATAGGTTTGAGGTACACCAATGGATGATTATTTTTTTTTTTTTCCCCCCACAAGCTTAAAAGAAACAACAACAACAATCAGAATACCATTTCAACTAGAGAAGTGCTGCCTGGCACATTTGTATGTTTCAATTTCCAATTTCCACGTTCTCTAATCACAAGACTTCTAATCTTCTACCACTGAGTCACCGATTTTGAATTCAAATTTCCTCCTTTCTGTCTGTATTTAAAAAATAATAATAATCATTTTCCATCTATTACAAATAACAATACAGATCTGCAGACTGAATGCTGAAGTTGTAATTCAATCTCAGGCTTTGGCTGCCATTCATTGATACCTCGAGCTGTGCTCTTATTATTTATGACATCAGCAGAAACTCTCAATTGAATTGCAGCCTTATATTTAATTAGGGACTGTGTATTATTTTGTATGCAATATCCAGAATTAAAAATAGCCCCTTTCCAGAGCATAATAGGGGGAAAAGGCAGCAAAGTTTGAATATATACTCTAATTGATATTTCTTGTACCTATTCTAAAAGTAATCAAAACGCATGTTAAATATTAATTATAATATTTTTTTACAGCATTGTGCACCCTGATTTATTGCTACCTCTTTTGGTTCACTTTTTAATTACTGTACATTATAAGAAAACTAAGGCTTTTTTTTTTAATAGGAGAGTTATTTAGCATTGAAATTAATGTATAATTCAATATCAATCCTCATAGTGAATGTTATATTAAACGTAATGAACAAAAGGTGTATTTAACACGGTTTGCAAGTTTTTTTTTTCCTTTTTTTTTTTCTTTTTGGTTTTTTTTTTTCACTTTTTTATTTTCTCTCCTCTCACAACATGCCTCTCAACTCTCTCCACATTTAAAAGTCGGGGACAAAGCTCATAAAGGAACAAAAGAGTAAAATCAGGGATGGTCTTTTTTTAAAAGAGGTACAGTTTCAAAGCCTGGAGGGAAAAAAAAAAGATAGAAATCAAAGTGCTCTTGAATACAGAGAACATTTTAAAGGAAATATTGAACTGTTTGCTTAAAAATCTTACATTATTGCCTTCTTTTTTAACTCAATTCCTTTTTGAAGGAGAACACCAGATAGGGACAAAGAGAATATTTTCATGCAAAAATCAGGCACAGGTACAGAGGCACAGCCAGACATCATTTCAAGTGGGCACAGGAATTTAATTCAAGTTATTCTCTCCTTTATTCCACATTTAACAAAGTTGAAGGATTTATCCACCTCTCTGACACTGGTGCAGACTTCACTAGGTAACATTTGTATCCAGTGACAAGTAAATATTGGGCTGGATTTTTATGTCCACCTGAAATGGATTCTGGTTATAAACCACAGCAACCGTAGGAAATAAGTTGTGCATCACTGCAGAGCTCTGCATGGAGATTTGTTAAGCTGTTATCAGTAAGAACAAAGAGAGCAGCCTTGGTTGTCCACCCAGGTTTAACTCAGAGCAGCACAACCCATGTTTGCCATTGTAAATTCACCTGATATTTGGAGGTAGCAAGACTTGTGAATATGGGGCAACTGGTAGGCTGGCCAAAATCACTCCTGTGCAGTGGGTGCTTTGGAGATACCCAAGCAGAGGAAGATGATGTAGTGGTCTCTCACTAAGTAGTTGGTGTAACCCCATGGGAGAGTTTTTTTCTTAGGTGGTGATGCCTTCAGCCCCAGTCTCGTGGCAGCTCGACCCACTCAGCCTGCAGATGTGGGGTCTGGATAATCTGTTTGAAGCAATATTTATAGGTGTGTTATCATTAGCCTGAGAACCTCCTTGTCTAAGCTACATGACCTGGTTTCCTGAAAGAAGGAATGAAAAAACATGTTTGTTTTTAAATAAATAACAGATCCCTCTCTAAATCATCTAACATACTGTCTATTTATATTTCATAAGGACAAATGTTTCTGACAACTCTCATAATAGGTCTGTACAAGTATGCCATGTTCTTCCCAAGGAGGCTTCTTTGAGTGACATAAATTGCCATTAATGAAAATTTTAACAATTCAGGCTAAATAATTTTTTAACTTTTAATGTGCAGAGATGCAACATAGCATGGCAGACCTTGTGAGAGAAGACATTTGTTTTGGAAAGAAGTTGCAGAGTATATTTATTCATAGACTAAAATAAAAGCAGCATGAACATTATTTTTTAATAGCTCTGCTTGTTGGGTGGCTGTAGAGAAACACTGATGTATTTCTTCAGTAAATACTGGAATATACAGCACTGTAGTGCCTTGAGGAACTCTGAAGTACCCAAATGTTAAAAGTACAGATCTCACAACATTAAACAATGATGTTGGCCAAGAAGTCACCCGAGACAGTGGGACTCTGTGAAATCATTGCCACACTTCGGTTTTCCAGTCTTTCTTGACACAAATAGGCACTGAACAACCTGCACCGAGAAAAGAAACTTCTTATTATTCATTCAGAAATCCTTCACTAGCAAAATCATAATATTGCAACACTAAACCACAGATAATGGAGACATCACCCAAAAGAGAAGAGAGGAGAGAACTTTCTTGTCATTCTTATCACTCCTTTTCTCATCAAGCTGTGTCTGGGTCTACTAACCCATTTGAAATTCCTTTACCACTGTCACATACCCTCGTCCCTGCCCAGTGACCATTGATGTTGGCATTGACAGGCACCTGTCACTTCCAATGAATTCTGGCTTTGGTCCACTGGACTTCTGCAAGGCAGGCAAGGGTCATTAGGATTTTGCAGTGTTAGTTCCAGCTTTCCTCTTATATAATAGCAGCACCACTTGAAAGCCACAAAATATAGTTTCAATAAATGGCTTTCAGATCAGATGAATGTTTCAACTGTGCTTTGGGGTTTACAAGACCTGACAGCCATCTATTTTAAGTGTACAACGGACTTTCAACCATTGTTTTTTTAAAATATCTAATAACTCTTACATAAGTACTTGGCACTAACGATGCCATCGTGCATTCACTCAAAAAAAAAAGCAGTAAACTTATGCCATGGAAAAGAAAATGTGAATATTGCCACTTAACAGGATATTGGGCAGGCATCTTTATTGATTCAGTCACAGGAGGTTATTTATTTATTTACAGGTTGAAACAAAATAGTTTTTTATACAAATTAAGCAGGTATTTTCCAAAGCCACTTTGGCTGGAAGTCAAAATGTGGTCCACTGCTGTAATGTAGGATCTTCTGTGTTTACAAGCATAGGAGGGACTCTAATAGCCATGCACATCAAAATCATGCTGAATTTGTAGCATAAAAGTATGCAGCTCTGTTGTCTGTATATCCTTCTGAAAGACTTTAGTTATCATAGAATCATAGAATGGTAAGGTTGGAAGGTACTTCAAGGATCATCCAGTTGTAACCCCCTGCCATAGGCAGGGACACCTCCCACTAGTACAGGTCACTCAAGGCCTCCTCCAACCTGGCCTTGAACACTTCCAGGGAGGGAGCAACCACAACCTCCCTGGGCAACCTGCGCCAGTGTCTCACCACCCTCACTGCAAAGAACTGCCTCCTAATATCCAGTCTAAATCTCCTCTGACAGTTTAAACCCATTGCCCCTTGTCCTGTCATTGCAAGACCTTGTCAATAGTCCCTCCACAGCCTTCCTGTAGGCTTCCTTCAGATACTGGAAGGCTACTCTAAGGTCTCCTGGAAGCCTTCTCTTCTCCAGGCTGCAGAGCCCAACTCTCTCAACCTGTCCTCATAGCAGAGCTGCTGCAGCCCTCTGATCATCTTTGTGGCCCTACTCTAGACCTGTTCCAACAATTCCATGTCCTTCCTGTGCTGGGGGCTCCAGAACTGCTCACTAAAGCATTTTTATTACTGTTTACTACTCCCACTGAAGTTAATACACCTAATTGCAGACATTAGAATGACTGAGATTCTTCAAATTAAACAAATCTTTAATTGCTTTGCTAGAAGGGAACGGTCATGTCATTATGTTAACAAACCCTCCCACTTATTTGTAAGAGGATGATGCAATTAAATGTGAGAAAGAGGATGGAAAACCAATGTGTTTCTCTTGAAGGTGACATGGTGTGCAAAGCCCTTCCAGAAGACTTAGGAAGAAGGCATGATGCAAGTGGAGTGCAATCCAGTGAGGGGAAAAAAACATGGACTGAAGACAATAGACATATTGCAGACTTAGTTCTTAATTAAAATTAAAACTGACAAAACAAACCCTGCAGGCAGGCATCCATTAGTGCTGCAAGGCATGAGAGGATGGAAGTTTATTTTCACAGAATCACAGAATGAACCAGATTGGAAAAGACTGCTAGGATCACTCAGTCCAACCTATCACCTCCCAATTAACTAAACCATAGCACAAGTGCTTCGTGCAGCCTCCTGTTAAACCCCTCCAGGGATGGGGACTCCACCACCCAGCCCGTTCCAATGCCAGTCACTCTTGTTTTGAAGAGTTTCTTCCTAATGTCCAGCCTGAACCTGCCCTGGCACAGCTTAAGTAGCTGTGTCCCCTTGTTCTGTTACTGGTTGTCTGGGAGCAGACACCAACCCCACCTGGCCACAACCGCCCTTCAGGTAGTTGTAGAGAGCAATGATGTCTGACCTGAACCTCCTCTTCTTCAGGCTGCAGAAGAGGTGCAGCAGTTTTAGTGCAACAGTTTTAACTTTCTGTGTTTCCTCTACCAACAGATGTTGAATTATTTGTAGCCTTCAGTGCGAGTAGCCAACAAAGGGGCAAAGGGAGAAAAATGTTATGGCTGACTTGAAGTAGGCAGAAACCTTAATTGTAATGAGGCAGGAATAAGCCCTTACTAGATTTCCCTAAAGGCAAATGGGTATGTGGGGAATCTTGTGTGGAAAGGGAGTTGAGGTTTCCATGTAGCTGTCAATTTTTGGTGAAACACGTCAGTCATGTTCTGCCCATACCTGTCAGTTTATTGTTGCTGAATGGGATCAGTTATTCTGCCTCTAATCCATATTTTGCTTAAACAGAGGATGCAATATTTCTTGCAAGTGAGTAGGGAGGTCTGAGAAGCTGACATTTTGATCTTGAGTAAATCATTTCACTTCTATGTGCCAGTTTGTGTGTGTTGAATGATATATATTTACCTGCTTTTCAAAAGCATTGGAATGTTGGGGAGAAGGTGGTACAACTGATGTTGTTTATCAAAGTGTAGTTCCTATCTGATTTTCTTTATAATGCACACTCTAGTGTGGTCCTGCTCGATCTCGTGAACTGCAGAAGCAGCTGCAAGTGCCTAGATATCCTATTTCAGTATAAGGGAAACAGAGCCTAAAGATATTTTGATTGTGTCATGCACCAAATGGCTGATTTATCTGGGGGTTTGGGTGTTTTTTTTTAAAAACTACTCATAATTTTGGCTTAAGCAGTGCAACAGGGCTTTCCTGGGGCTCTTCTGCCCATCTTCCATGGCCGCTGCAAACAGAGACTGAAAAGCAGGTCTGTTAGAGAGGTCATAGGTAACATTCATCTGTCAAATAGACTTTGATACCACCCTTGTTAGGGTGGTATGTTGTATGCTTTCAGGTCAATAAGGTCTAAAAAAAAGTGTTATTTCCTGCCTGTATGGGCAACTAATAACTGGAACTGGAGAGAGACAGTGATTCTTGTGTAGAGATATGGAAGAGAGCAGACAGGACTGGTGCAAGTGATGCTTGGGGTGCACCTGCAGGCACATCCCCACTGCACATGTACCACATAGTATGGTACAAATCTCAGCTTTGGTTGCATGGAGGAAAAAAATGCAGCATCTGTATGGAGTCCACCTTCTCAAGTGATCTTATCAGGTTTCATCCTGAAAATCTGTCTTTTGGTGACTGTTTCCTTGTGTTCAAATCTGAGGTCTAAGGACACTAAAATGCTGAGGGGACATCTGCCTATTTATGACTGCAATGATGAGCAGCACAACTTTTCATCACTTTGTCTATGCTATTGTTGGTAGATAGTAAGTAGCACTGTTTATTGAAGACATAATTGATGCCAGAGGAAGAACTTACCCATGCCAACAGCCCTAGAGTTGTTTTCCCCTTTTTGTAACTTTAGAAATGAGAACATTGATGTCCTGTAGAAAATGGCCTCATTGTCCTCCTCCTGGCCACAATGCCTGTGGCCATTCAGGTGAGGAGTGGTTGGAAAGTGCCCACTTACTGCAAGGATGCAGAGAGGAGCTGCTGTGCCAGACTGGCCCCTCACTGCCTCCTTGTTCTGCTCTTGTATCTGAAATGAGATGCAAGGATGTGTCACCTGGGAACTTATCCAGATTCGCTCTCAAAAAGGTGTAATGCTTCGCACTGCCTACAGGAATATCATCTGCACACTTTGGTCTCTCCCCATGCCCAGTCTCACCAGCAACACAGAATATAGCTTTTGAACATACTGGAACCTTAACAGGGAGGAATGCTCAGTCCTCACAAACTTGGCTCTTGTGGGGCTGAAATGCATTTGATTTGGCTTTGGCTCTAACCACCCAGAGCCTTCAGCAGCTCCAGTAACTAAACTTTTCTTCTCTATCGTATCAGATGCAGCATCAGCATCTGCAAATAGTTTTTTCTTGTAGACTGGAATGACCTTAAGAGATTCCCAGTCCATGCCCCTGCTCAGTCCAGGGTCAGCTCTCCCTCCTTCTACCAACCATAGTCATAAATGTAAAATATCTCTTGCCTTAGTGTCACCTTCCCAATTACAATTGCTTTACAGCACTGTATGGGTTATGCACAAAGATATCTTGTGGTGCTTCTGTAATAAAGGGTCTTAGACCTCTCCCTAGCATTTCTGTGAGTATGAGAGGCAGTATTTTAACAATCTTTGTCTTCTGACTCCTTCAAGCCTTACTTTATATTTAGGACTCACGGTTGTGAGAGACTCTCTGTTTTGCATTTTCCTCCTTCCATGGCTCTTGCTTTCCTCCTGAATTTGCCATTGACCTCAAAGAGAAATTCAAGTGGGAAACAGTCTTGTAAACAAGTCAGGTGTCCTAGGCTGGAAGAGGTCACTGTAGTGATAATCACCATAGCATCCTATCCATCTATGGTTGCTCAGATCAGCTACCTCAGTCCATGCGAGATTTTCCCTCACATGAGGGAGTTGTTGTTCATGAGTATCTTTAAAAGATGGAAGACTTGGGGGCGCAATTTATTTGCTCACTTTTCAAAGCCTTTTATTCTCTTGTGCTGTCGGCTGAAGTGTAACATCTTTCTTAGCACGTTCTTCAGATTGCCTATGCTGACTCTCAGGAGCTGCGTGCACCTGTGAGTTCATTAAACCAAAATGTTCAGAGTAGCTTCCCTGGCTCACTTTAAACTAATTAAATGGTTGTTTTCATCAGTTCTTGCAATTTATTTTGCTATAGATAACAGGAGAATATATCAGCCTTGGAATTGTATTAAATATTTCCCTCATAACATATTGTCAACAAAAGTCCTGCTGAATTAATGACTTGTGTGCCCGTTTGAAAGTGGGATTGTACTTGTCTAATTGTGGCATCAGTTGTCATAGTGACTATCAGGCAATCCGGCAGCAAACACCCTTCCTTGGCAGGGTTTAGGTAAAGCAGCCTTTGTGCAGTTGTCAGCCAGAGATTTATGATGGCAAAAACTATATTTGGCAGCCAAACCAATGTGTTGACCACTCTTTGTGCTCCTGCCCTTATTTTAACTTAAACACTTGATATTCCACCTGAATACTAAGAGGCCATGTGTCTCTGGAGCTGTTTTGTTATTAATAGACCACTTTTTATAAACTGTGTGTAGGATGAGTGCTTATTTGTATGTATGTCCAACAAATGCAGTTGTTGATATTTTCTGAACATGGAACTCCCAATGTTGGATCTTGCAAGCAAGTGGGTATTAGAAGGTGCCTTTTTATACCTGCTATTAAAACATGTCGAGTGATCTATAAATTACCCTGTTGAGATAAACAGTGGATTAAAATAAGACACTCCCTTTCTGTCATCACTGTAATATTAATCATTGGAGTTTTGGTCTTTAATGTTAAAATGTACCTTTTAGCAGTATATGTCACTCCATATTAGACTACATGTTGACTGACAGATTTTTTTAATCAAAACTTGCATTCTAATTTTTGTATTCCTCATAATGCCACAACAAGGTAAAAAATTAAGTTTGCTCATGTCTATGATTTTTTTTTTTTTAATTTTATCCTTAGTGTTTTGTTTTTAATTGTAACTTTTTTTTCTCGGTGGTTTTCTTAACTTTAATCCTGACTTTTGTTTTGCACAAGCCTAAATAGATGCTTAATTCCTTCACCAACTGACACAATAAGAAAAGAATCTGAAATCTCATTCAAAATATGAAAACTGTGAATAGTTTAGGCATAAGAAGTTATAAACTTTTCACTATGTCAGCTAGTAGAGGGAAACTTTTGTATGGCCACAAGTACGTCACTTGACTGTGCCTGTATAAAAACCAAATGTTTTCTTGACTGAATCTATTTTTTTACCATCATTGCGAAAGAAGTTATGCTAGTGGATTTAACAGCATAGGTTTACTTTCTTTAAAGCATTGGACAATAACAGGGCCATGTGTGTAAATGTTTTTCTAATCCAAAAACGCGGCTTTGAGGCTGCCTATTTTCTTTCATAGGGGAAGTGGGCTACAGCTCTTCTTGTAAAACTATAAAACTAATCATTTGGGACAAGCAATCACAAACTTTTTGGGTTTGGATTTGTGTTATGTCTCCAAAACAGTGAAGGCCAAGTTCTCCTTTGCCATATGTGGGTACTGCTGCTCCAGAATTCACATCAAAGAGCTCATTACATCTAAAGTAGTGTAATACTACACGGCAAAGGGTGCAACCAGGATTTTACTTGCAAACAGCCCAAAACACCCACTGGTGTTGACATGGCACATTTTTATATGGTCAGGAAAGCAGCTTCTCATCGGAATGTGTTTTCAGCATCCTTGTACTGCAAAGCAAGTTTTGAGACATTTCTAGGTGTGTTCTGACTTCCAGTGTCTCAAAACATTGGAAACATTTTCCATTTGCTAAGGTGATTTGACTTTGTGATCTACCATTTGTGGGGTGGTTTTCTGCACGATTTCCTTATTTCTGTTGACTCTGGAAGGATTTTTGCAACCACACGCTTTCTGTCTCTTTTCCCTCCCCTGTCATTATGTTGAAGGAGATTGTAAGTGTCCTGACAGGGAGCCACCAGCCAGAAGTAGCCCTCATAGCTCTGTCGGACCAAGGGGGCTGTTCTGGTACAGCTGAAGGTGAGGGTGGGAGCCAGGAGAGAAGATCTGAGGAAGAAAAGATTCTGAGCTCATAAGAGATGCTCCAAGCGCACAGTATAGGCTTGGCAACAAAGGAGAGAACCTTTAAGTCCAGCGAGAGCTTTGTGTTTCACACTGAACTCAGTACCAAAGTGAGGAGATTATGAAGTTAGAAGTACAGAGAAAAGGAAGAAGGGCAAAATTTAGAAGCAAATAGAGCAGATTCAATGATGGTGATGGTTGGGGTAAATTACTAAGTCCTGTCAGCTGTGGGACATCCATATGGACTACAGAGGGATGAATCAGGAGAGAAATACTGAGAGAAGGTCCTAGAAATGGAGAGACTGAAAAAGCTGTCATCCTAGTTACAAAGAGAGCTCCTGGCAAGGAAGTGTTTAGATGCTATCAGTTAAAGGTTATTTTGCACTGCTCTTGCTGGGTGCCTGCTGAAAGCAGGGGCTGGAAAAGGGAAACATTTATCTCAAACGTTTTTGCAAGACTTTATCAGTTTGTTAACATTTGGTCTCAATGTTCCCGCATGCCTCTTCCCCATCCCCCCGCCTCAAATCCCAGGTGTCAAAGCTCCTTTCACAACATATTGATAATAACCAACACAGTTGTCCGTCGTGGAAATAATAAAAGCTGTAGACTGTAATAGATTTTTAAAGTTACATTTCGAGTTTAATGCTTATAACTATATCACTGGGAGCAGGTACTTGGCACAAATGTCTCCATTGGAGCATAAACACCTTGGCCTATAGCCTCTGAGAGTTTATCAGTGCCATGGGAGATATTTTCTGCTATGTGCATACTCTTCTACAATGAATGAACAGCTTGCAACTACATATTAATCTACTTGATGACCTAGATCAAGAACAAGGAAAATAATGTTGATAAGTCAGTCACTTTTCCTTTTTGGTATACCCCTGGCTATTAGCATTGGTAGATAGGCAAACAGATGACTGAAGACTTTGCTTTCTGATAGGGGTCAGTGACATTAAGAAAACTTTTAATTATTTCTAGGCCAGACTGAACAAAGTGCCTGGGTAGTTAGCGGCTTGTGGGAGGTGAGTTTAGTTCTGCTGGGATTGCTCTAAGAGCTTCAGACTTTAGCACTGTTACAGCACTGGGCTGGATGCTTGAAATACATGGAGATTCTGTGAGTAAATGTGAATCACAGAGGCCAAGATCCAGACTGTCTGGAGTGATTCTGTAAGAAACTTCTCTGTGCAGGTTATTTTGTTCCGTGCAGCATTGCCCCATTAACCTCTGATCACTGTGCCCTGGCTCTAAGCATGGAATTCAAAGCAGGGCAAATAAACCCAAGCATTACCTGATGCAGGATTATGCAGCCCTGCAATCATTCAGCTGCAACCTCTGCAGTAACCTTCGTATACACTCTGTATCCTTCCTCTTGTTTATGTTCATCTTTTTTCCCAGCGCCTCTTTAAATTACACACCTGCAGAGGCACTGATCACTGTAGTGTAGCCATAAAGGAAAGACATTGCTTCTTTGCCCTCCTAAATACCTTGAAACACCTCTGATTAATTTGTCACCAAAACCAGTCCACTTTGAATGGATCGAGATGAATTTACCACTGATGTTCTATAGGGCAGTGTGTATAGATGGCATCCCCTTCTGTCAACCCTGAGCACTCTGCATTCCACCCCCAAATCTCTTGTTTCTGCCATGCAAACCACTATGCTTTTTATTCTTCCTTCTTGCCCACCTTAGAGAAAAACAAGAACTTTTTCCAGTTAAATATGTCTCACAGTAAGAAAAAGTTTGAAGTGAGAAAAATAAGACTGTTGCTGTTTTCAACAGAAACTGCTCCCTAATGATCCATATATTCAAGATGTACAGAAAATTAATACCTTAACACATATATTAGTATGTCAAAATGGCATGCCTGATTACCCATTTATCAGGTTAAAGGAGGAGACTGGTGTGACTTTAGCTAGTCATTTCCTTTCTACATGCCTCAGTTCTATCATTGAAAAACAGAAATATGAATAATAAACAATAGCAGAATCTTATTGAGTTATTCACATTTACAAAGGCCCTCGATATTGTCTATGCCTCAGTTTTCTCATTTCTAATACAAGTGTAATAATTCATGTATTTATAGCTTTAAAGGATGGATAATATCATTTTACATCCTGCGGAGCAAAATCCCTAACATTTCATTTAGCTGTTCCTTCACTGATGTCAGCAACTCGTGGCCCAAAGAGAGCACACTTTTAGAAAGCCATGAGATCTTAATTTTGAAAATGCCAAGTGACTGATAACCTTCCACAATTCTTGGCAAGCTGTGCCCTTCATTAATTATCCGAACTATTAAAACCATTCACTGTGTGATATTGATCATAATTCCTAACTTTCTTGCATGTTTTTAGATGCCTTGTAATTAATTTACTTTATTGGACGATTTGTCCAATATATTCTTTTCCATCTAGCACTCCAATTATCTCAAGATTTGCAGGTAGCCTGCACTTTATGGCATCCTTCTCCAATATCCTCTTTTTTTGTCAAGTCTGAGTCATACTGGCTGAGACATACCCAATAGATGATCAGAACAACACTGGCTAAGATAAAGATGTGTTATTACTGATGACCCGTTAGTAACTCTTCTTAAGTGGGCAGAGAGGCATTGACCAAACCATCAGTAAGAAGCTGCCAAGCGGAGCTCAGCACCATGTCTGACTTTCCACTTGCCTTCCCTCCCCAGTCTGTAGTGCACTGTTATTTCAGGAGTCACTGGAGTGCACAGAAAGGAGCATTCCAAGTGGTGGGAACCATCTGCTTCAGAGGGTGTTGTTGGCAGCTCATTTCCTAGATGCATCTTAGTCAGGACTGAGAATTTTTCTAATTTGATGCAGTGACTAAAATCTCCTCATTGATTGTATGTGTCATCCCAGCAAATTTCCGGTGTGCTGGTTATGCTGCAGGGAGACAGCTGGATGCAAACACAGAGTACTGTCCAACGGAAGAGACGTAAGGTTGTGCTTGCAGAGGGCTGCGAATGCATGCACACAGAGGGCTGCAAATGCATGCACACACATGCCAAAGTGCTGCTGTGATTGCAAAAGAACCTCTTCCAAATTTTCCAAAGTATAGCTCTCTATTTCCCTGGTATGATACGTTTTGGATTGGTCCATGTTGAAGAAAAAGAGAAATCCTTACTGTGGAATCCATTGTGTCTGCTAGAAAAGTAGTATTGACCACCAAATTCCAGCTGCGGTTGGGCAGTTGGTTGATTTTCAAGGTGACAAATACAAGGAGTAGTCTCTGAGTGGGCACTTGGCTGCTCTGTCTAAAACGATTTATTTTTGTCCTTTTCCAAAGCTCTCTTTTGAGCCTGTCATGAATGGACCAGCTGCCTTGGAACTTGGATAAAATATTATCCTTTTTACATGTATAGAAAACCAGTGGAACAGTAAAAATAACGTCGGCACGAGCTTGCCAAGGGGATTCGGTTGAACCATTAGGTAAGGTCTGCCAGATTATATATAGTTTCAGCTGTTAAAATTACATATTCATGTGTTTTCCATATATCTACTGGTCTCTCTCTTGGAGAGCTTTGGAATTTTTTTTATTTTTTTTTTTTTACTAGACTACAATTAACAGCAATTGAGACAGGGTATTCCCCAGAAACTGCAAGTCGAGGAG
>VWYK01015301.1:4300-17263 GCA_013399775.1 Semnornis frantzii | reverse complement strand
TTCTCTCTCTCTTTCTCTTTCTTAGGAAATAAAAGTATTCTGTTGGGGAAGAAAAACATAAAGCACAACACAAAAGCCGAGGTGCTGAATCCACAGCATGAATTTATGTTTCAAATTGTTCTTCCTAACTTTTTTTGCAGTTGACAATCTTTACTGGGTCTGTTGGGCAGGGCCAGGTTCAGAACATATCATAGAGTGGGCCCATGTAATACATGGAAACACATTTCCAGTGGCTGGTGAAACAGAGGCAGATCCCAGAACAATGGCTAAGTTTCTGCTTGGGCTTTACTGTGCAATCAACAGGTTTTCTGTACGGAAAAACTCAGCTGTGACAACACCATGGGGTCCTTAACTATTGTATGAAGTAAATGTCCACACCTGCATTTAATTAAAATTTCAACCCACCAGACATTTTCATTCCAGAAGCAGAAGGGTTTGGTCACCAAAGTGTGCAATTGTGCAGGCAGATTGCCCACCCCATGCACCAATGTCCATGCAAACTGCGTCGGGAGATAAAGTGACACTTCTTAAAGCAACTCTACCTAGCAGGCTGTTGTGGGGCAGGCAATAGAAAAGAGCGTCATTAACAACCAGGGGAGAGCCTGTCACTTACAGCTCATTCCCCAAGACAAAGGAAAATGTGTGTCTAGTCCATTAGGCAACTGAGATGTGAAAATAGCTCCATTTTTCTTGGTGTGATAATACAGATTTAGAGCCTCATTTCCATTAAAATTACTGGGTTGAAATGTCCACACCAGATCCTTATTATGATTAATCTATATACAGGCAGGTATGTACATACAGTAGCTTTAGCTCATCTGTCTCTTAGCAGAGCTGGGTTCAGATTCAAATTTGCTTCGGGAAACAGCAGACAGGGTTTGTAAAGTCCTTCTCTGCTTGGAGATTTTGCTCCAGAACTCAACGGTATTTAGGCACCAAATTCCCACTAAAATGTTAGATCAAGTGTATGTAAGTGTGCTGAGGAGCTGGGCATCGCAGCTTCAGTTCTAATGAAGCTTCAAATGGTTTAGCTACTTAAATACTTGACTAGAGATCATAGGAGTCTTCCTGGCCATCTGGAAGCTGTGTTCATTCTCCTGCAGGTTTTTCACTTTAAGGCTTTCATGCTACAGTTTGGGAAAGCTTCCTTTCCTTGGATAGATGGAGGCTTCCTCGGGTTTGATGGGTCTTGTCAGAAAGAACAGATTTAGTGACAGAAGGGATGAATGAACTTCCAGTTTCCTTCTTAATGAGGAATAGACCTGCCTAAAATTTTCTTATGTGAACTGACTAGTTTCAGTTCAAGCATTACAGCAATTAGGAAAATCCTGCTTTTTGACAAAAGGAAAGGATTAACAGAAAGCTTTGGATTGATTTTTTAATGCTTTTCTTTCTGAATGAGTCCTATCAAGACTTGACCAGGCTTGCTGCAGCATTTGGAATTACCAGTGTGGCAGGCAATAGCACTAATCCAGAGGTAAAACTCCTGCAAAGCTGTTTTCTTGGAATTCCTCACCTTGCTTACAAGAGCCAAGTGTATACAGGCTGAGCAGGTTATCCTCAAGCAGGAAATTTGCACAGGTCTGTAGATTCCTTTCAGCTGATGACAAGGACAGTAAATAGTAGATACTAGATGTACATATAAGCCACCCACAGTCCTCTGGCGTGAAATAGGGAAGGATACTGCTGGGAAGAATTGTGACAGAGATCAACTAGAAGCTTGAGATTTTTCCAGCCTCCTAGCCCTATGTGGCTTGTGGGCATGCTTGGGCTTTGCTCTGCTGTGATTAGCTTTGTGATAGCTACTGCCTGAAATTGCAGAGTCTGTGGATTCAGTGGTATGCCAGAGCTACAGATACTTAACAAGACCTAGCCCATTGGCTGAGCTGTAGTAACATTCACACAGACACTTCTAGCACGCTCCCGCAGCAAAGCCGTGCAGTCCAGTGCCGGTGCCTTTCTCTGAGGTCAAGTGAGATTAAATTATGTCACTGATGATGTTGGCTTTGAGCCTGTGTGTGCTGAGCTCGTAGTTCAGCAGCATGCAGTAATGTGTGGCATTAATGTGTGTTTGAGCCTCTCGTCTGCCTTGCGTTTTGGGGATAACTGTGAGAGCTTTTAGAAGGAGACTCCATCTGTGAATGTTCCTTAGGGCAGTGTGTAAGAAATGGATGTGAATGTGATACCAGGGAGACCAGGGAAAAACCACACAACTGTGGAGACTGAGCGACCACGCACTGCTGGGATGACATGGATATACATGCCTTTCTCTGGAAAATATTCATTCCTTTCTCCAGCTTCCTCCTGTCCCATTTCTTGCTTCTCAGTCTTTGTGGTGGGATGGGGTAATTAATTAATGTGAGACGATATTTAAAAATATTAACAGTTTATTAATATTAAATATTCAGAACTCGCATCACCCCAATCACCATTCGATAATAATAATAACAGGCTCTTTGCAACATTATGGAAACTATATACAGGCTGTAACAGGATCCAGAGATAACTATTAAATATAAATGTTAATTGAACTCGGTATAAACTGGGAGAGAAGTTTTGCAGTCAGTACACCGCTTGCGGCCAGTACGCCGCTTGCTCACTAGATGGACACAAGGAGCTACTTCCTGCTTAGGGCAGAAGGCAATTAATAATTCCAAGAGACTTTTGGCATTTACCCACAGAATTATATCTGGCAGTACCCAAGGCAGGGTTGCTGTCGGTAGCTGTTAGAGGCTTTAAAGTTTCCCCTGGTTTCAGGGGAAAGGAGGCAGATGATCTCTGACCTGTTGCTGGCTCTCTGGACGATTCGTGTTCTTTCCAGGGCTTCTGTCTGGGCAGAAGGTTTCCAGGTGCAGGCAGATGTCTTGCGGTGCCACGCTGGCTGTGCAGGCCAAATGCGTGGAGGTATCAGAGGCAGCAGGCACAGACACACCTTGGAATGGCAAAGGCCTCTGTGCTCTCTGCTCATCTCCCTTTTATCCAATACAGCCTGAGACCAATGGGCCTTTGGACACAGGATAGCCAATCCAATGGCAGTTAGCCAAGATTTGGCCATACTGGGTGAAGCCATAGGCTTGCTTTACCCTTCTTTGGGCAGAACACAGCCTTGCACAAGGCAACCCTGTGCACCTTGTTTACCGCAGTTGCTGGGCAGGCCACAGACCCCAGACTTAGTGGCTCCAGGCTCTCTGTCCCTTTTCCCATGGTTGCTCTCCCCAAAACAGCAGGAGGGAGAGCAGAATAATGTGCCTGGGCAAGCCAGGAGAGGTACAAGCCCAATTTGGCCTGCCTAGGCCTACCACGACAGTCTTAACTGAACAAAACATGATGGTATCCAGTTCACTACTGGACTGATAGCAGTGGATAGGCAGCTGTGGCTTAGCAAGAAATGATTAATTTTTCCAGAACACTGCACTGCTCTTTTATAAAACATATTAGTGTTGTTATAAATCAATGAACATGGTTTATAATAGCAATGATGCCCTTGAAACCTGTTAATACTGCAGTCAGTGGTGGTTTGCCAAAGCATTTAGTGCCCTTGGTTTCACCTTGGGCTATTAACTAACAAATCGGTTATTAGCCAGTGGTAATGACCAATTTTCTAGGGATGATTGCTTAAATATTGCCCACCTTGAAAAGAGAATTATTGCTCAACTGCAAACTGAACCCTTATTTTCAACTCGACAGAGCTAATGATCTTATCTGATTTCTTTATCTTCTTCCACCTACTTGAAGGTGGTCGGAGACTGTATTACTAGAGAACAGCTTCGCCTTCTGCCTTCTGTGACTTGAATCCAGGGAAAGTTCTGTATTTAATATTTATTCCCCAAGCATCAGTGGATGAAGACAGATGGTAATGAAAGCAGCGTTGCTGAAAGTGACCACAATGATAATAGATTCTTTATGATGTCCAGGAATTCTGGACTCTCAGTCTCAGCTTAAATGTAGCATGGCGCCGAGCCCGTCACCTTAAGCTTAGTATTCCTGTCATCTCCCTGACCTGTCTTTAGACCTGATGAGTGCAGGCTGCACTAAAAGCATCAATCTGTCTTTCTACCCCTATAAATGTTTTAAATACCCAAAGCTGGTCACAAATGACAGGTTCTGCAAGAAAACCTTTGTGAGATGGGGGCTGGGAGAATATTTACTCTTAGACCTCATTGGCTGTGCGTATTTGTTAATGTGTTATACATTGGAGGCACATGCCCATCATTTGTGCTTCTGTCTTTTCCCTAGAGCAGGAAGTTTTGCATGGGTTTTTTTTTTTTTTTTTGAATCATGAACCTCTTCATTTTTTTGGGAGAAGTGGAGACAACTATTTTTAAAATGTAGATATGTACACTGGAATTCTGTTTGTTAACTTTTGAGGATCCCCCGGGATGCACACAGGTCTGAGGACCACAAGGAGAATGAAAGGGCTTTGTCTAGAAGCTGAATTTCCCTCCTCTCTGATGCTGAATAGAAACTCTGCATTTCACAAATGAAAATACTTAAGTGTGAGGATGGGGTGGGCTTGGGACAAGATGTCACAGGAAGAACTTAGGCAGCACATTTGAGTCCTTGAGTTCCTGTGGCCAGTTATGCTCTCATGTTGCAGGGTGAAGTTTCTTCACTATGGCTTCCTGCCCAACTGCAGGGCTAGGCCAACCCATATTAAGGTTAAAAAAGAAGTCTCTGATATGCACAGACATGGAGAATAGTGAATGCTTATCTTACTCTTCCTCCACCAGGAGTGTTTAAGTTAGAGTTTAAACATGTGTTATGGCACCAGATGGGCTTGGCTTCTCTCTCCCTAGTCTTTGGCCTGAAGAAACAACAGTAGGTTAGGAAAAAAAAACCCAACAAACAACAATCCAGAAAACAAGAAAGAGTGTTCTGTGGACAAGCAATTTATTGTTTTATACCATCTTCTACTTTTATTTAATTTAATCTATCTTTTCTTTGAAGGCTGTGCAGTTTGTGCTATGGTAATGGAAGCTGTATATGCAACTGAACTCAGTAAAATCAATGGCAAAAAAAACCCCATGAGCCCTAGCAGGTCAAGATGTGTATCTCAAACATTTGAGGAGAGGTGGAGATGATTTCTTAGGTGAAAGTGGAAAAAAAACTCACATGCCCATGCAGGAATTTCATATCTTTGTTCTGTGTGTTTATGGGCAGACTTGATGATCTTAAAGGTCTTTTCCAATGTCAATAATTCCATGACTCTATTTTATAAAATAACAGCATTTAAATCACTGCAAGAAGAGTGCAACATAGGTGTATGAGGCTGTATCTTACAAGGCAGCAATAGAATATCAGACCCACTGAGCAGGGAATGATTCTTCTAAGATGCTGCTGGATAAATAAATAAACAGATTTTCTTTTTTCTTACTTTCCAAACAAGAGCAACATGCAGTGCTCTTCATCTGTCTAAGACAGCAGGAACAGTCTGCTGGGGACATTGGGGAGCATCTTTCTTGCCTCTACTCTCTCTGTTGCCAGTGTCAGGTCACTGGTGCTGGGTCTTGTTGAGATTCCCAGTTCAACAGGAGTAAATAATGGATGCTGCACCAGCTGGCTGGCTGGCCTTTAAAATTCTGTTTCTAAACACAGAATAAAAGAAGAAGAAGAAAAAAAATTGCACTCATGTCCATATCCTGATACTGCTCCACTCTAAAGTATAAACCACAATTTTACCTTGCAATGTATTAAAGACTTTCTTAGTCATTCTGTGTGGTGGGGACCTGCTTTCTTCTGTAGTTACATTGAGTTTGCCACTGTTTTATGCCCGCTAAAACTCTTGCAGCCTGGTAGCCATCAGAAGTGCTCTAAAAATCCAGTACTAACAAACTAGAGAACTATACTGGGCTGGGTGCAGCCAGAGTATGAAGGGGAAAGAAGTTGTACAATCATGTTGCTACTGCTTTATCACAAGAGCTGAGGTATCTGTTCAATGCATGCACCTTTTCAAAATCAACCTGCTTTGATTCTGCTCTCACTGGAAGCTGAGAACAATCCCCACAGACAGTAGCTTTATGCCAATACCAACAGAATTGGAGCTGTCTCTCCTTGAACTAAGTATATGGAGGATATCTCTCCTTGAACTAAGTATATTGAGGACAGGCACTTAGGAAGAGACAACCAATGTGACTTCTTTGTCCAGCTGGAAATACTTGAAGAATGCCTATATTTCAGAAAGTGGATGCTGGGCTCTGCTTGAAAACCCAGTAAGTGATTGAGTCCTCAGAACAGAAGTCCTTCTAATTGCTAGGTGTTTTGGAAAGCCTGGTGATTGTTACCTTGTCAAACTTTTGAGTAACTGCACAGAGCAGGTAAAGCTCAACAATAATTAGGTTCTTGCTGTCAAGGCAGAACACGAAGTCTCAGGAGAGGCGCTAAAATTTGCCATGACGAAGTGCAAAACAAATTAAATCATGGCCACGTGGTTGAAGTTCCCTGCTTTCAGTAATCCACAGTACACACAAATGCACCTTAACTTGCAAAATTTATTGTCACCAGCAGCGTAGCCTCAAGAAATCCTGATTTTCCTTCTGCTTTTCACTGACTTTTTTCAAGTCTTTATGGCGCTTTCTATGTGCCCCAAACCCAAAAGAATAAATTAGCCCAATAGGTCAGTAGAGAAAAGGTTTACACTATTCCTTTGAGTAGACAATCTGCTCACAGCTGAGGGGAGGGATGGGGCAGCTGTAGGGCATTATCTGCCCAATGCAGACAAGAACCTTTGTGAGAGAACCAGCCTTAAAAAACAGAGAAAAGAGCTCAGGAGCTTTGTCAGAACTCTTTTACCCTGGCGAAGTTTTTCTCTCTCTTTCTGCTTTTACTTTAATTTCCTTGGGGTGTTTCTAAGATGCTTTCAAGAGGTAGAATAATTTCCTTTCAGAAGTATTAGGGTTATGGCTAGAGTACTGTGTACCTCTGTTTTTCTAAAGGTCCTCTACAGAGCACAGAAAGGGAATTTACCTCAATTCTTTTTGATCTGAATATTGGCTGCACGTGTGTAAGGTTTCTGTGTAGGTGGGAAGCCTCATCCAAAGGCAGGTTTCACCTCTTAAGAGACATGGGCTGCAGGAACTCCTGCATGGGAACAGCAGGCTTGAAGCTTTCTGAAAATTTCTGACTTGCTGTATGGGTTGTAAAGAGCACATGTGCAGTGAGGTTGTCCAAGAAATCCTGGAAACAAGGTATTCTGTGATGTGATATGTTCTCCATTGCTGGAAACTTTTGTATTGCAATTGGATGTCTTCCTAAAAGATACTTGAACTCAGCTGCAGTTATTGGACTCAATGTAGAATTTAATTAAGAGAAACCCTATGGCCTGTGTTATGCAGG
This sequence comes from Semnornis frantzii, assembly GCA_013399775.1. Classification (NCBI taxonomy): domain Eukaryota; kingdom Metazoa; phylum Chordata; class Aves; order Piciformes; family Ramphastidae; genus Semnornis; species Semnornis frantzii. The sequence continues at coordinate 9,931 of VWYK01015301.1, read as the reverse complement.
AGACCAGACTGGGTGATCTGTAGTACCTTCTGGCACAGCTGCCTAAATCTATAACTTCCCAAGATAAAAAGCTAGTTTTGGCTTCCACAATGGCCAGGTTGCCCACAGCAGTGTGACTTTCTAAACTTTACCCTAGAAAAGGCTGCCAAAAACTCCTGCTACAAGGAGCACAGGCAAATACACAGTGTGTTCTGTATATTTGTGGTGAGCAAAGTATAAATCTTTCCAGTGAAACAACTCCAAAGAAGTCTGTTTGCCAAGTTACTTTCCTCCTTGGCTGGGAACTTAAGGGTTTTTCTTTTACCATTTAAGTGAGAAAACAATTAACTTGATTCTCTAGTTCTGACCCCAGTTCTCCAAGGCACATGCTCTTGTCACCCTGGGTTTTGCACAGCTTCACAAGGAAAATTTGGAACAAAAAGTTCAACTCTTAGGGCTTATCTGAGCAGGAAGTTAGTACAGAATAGGTTTGAGGGTATGTTTTAGGCAGTGTAGCTGTTCTGTGTTAACTCCCAGAGCGGATATTCTTCTGTACTAAAGTGCCTTTGTGCAACTTGGGCTGATCCACTTCACAAGTGGATTAATTTAAACTTCAGAAAAGATAGTTGTGGGTCAGGGCTTTGTGAAATGACTGCTGTGGGTGGTGGTATTTTCATATTCCTTTATTTTATTTTGCTCTATAGTCAAGTCCTACTTAGAGCATCATTCACACTTAGAGTAGCTACAAAGAACAGTATTACATATTCTCCTCTTTTAAAAGCCAGAATAAAGCAAATACATAGTTCTCTTACTAAAACAGGCAGTGAGATATTTCAGGGGTTTTAGGGCAGAATCCTATGGTTTAAAAAACTGCCTCATAAGCAATGCCTACTGTAAGTCTATTTCTAAATTAGCTTGGCAATACCTTGCAAAGTGGCAGAATCATAGAATTATAGAATCATAGAATGGTAAGGTTGGAAGGGACCTCAAGGATCATCTAGTTCCAACCCCCTGCCATACGCAGGGACACCTCCCACTAGCACAGGTCACTCAAGGCCTCATCCAACCTGGCCTTGAACACCTCCAGGGAGGGAGCAGCCACAACCTCCCTGGGCAACCTGCTCCAGTGTCTCACCAGAACGAAGGCACCAAATGGCTGCTGAGCAACAAGCCTGTTAAAATCTTGATGGGAACATGCACCTGAATGACACAAAAAACATTCATAGATCTGAGGAAACAAAGTTATAGGTCCAAGTGACCTTCTCCAACTAGCTGATAAAATTGTTCCCTTTGATATTTCATCCCTTGATTTATCTGTAACTTTTGGAAAAACTGTTCCAAGCACTGGTCACCCCAGTAACAACTGAAGTGTGCACTGAAAGTTGGCTAGTAGTAAATGCTACCAGGAAATGGGTGTGTGAGGTAGTTGTACTTGCAGGAGCAGCAGCAGTGAGGGCTCAGTTATCCCTACCTGCAGCATGCTTTTATCTAGTTAATGTCCTTGTGCTTTCTGCTGTGTACTGTGAGCTTTGATGCCTGTGTGATGCCATGGCAGAGACACAGGAGCTCAAAACTGAAAGAGCAGATCCAGAATGACACAAGTGCCAGGATGACACAAACATCTGGAAACTCCATTAGGAGTGTAGATTCCCAGATGGTGTTGAGAGAGAGGGGGAAAAATTGGGCTGCAGACACCAGACGGTCTCACCTTGCCTTGGCGGCGTGGGGAGAAAGGAGGTGGAGAGGTCAGTAGCAGCAGAAAAACAATGAGGAAGGAAGATCTACTGAAGCTTGTCTCCATTCTCTCATCTCCTTCCACTGCCTTCCGCTGCTTTGGCCAGGTTGCCTGATGAATTTTCCTACTCTCAGCTCTTGGCTTTTTTCTTTGAAGTCATGCTGTGCTCTGCTCCCAGATGGCTTCTCCTATGCCCCTGTGCTTCCCCTCTGTCAAGCACATCATTAAAACTCATTCCTTCCAAAAGGTAATTTATACACTCATAACACTCTACATTAAATACCTGGGGATTTTCAAAGGGAAACAGTAGAAATCATTTCCAAACATGCTAACTTTGCTATCATTTCTAGTTCTACCACTCTCCCTCCCCTTCCCCCATGTTTCTATTGGTTTTACTCAGACTTGAGGATAGCAGCCCCAGGGTGACATTTATTTCTTAGAAACCTGGGAGACTGAAAAAGAGAATCTTCAAGTAAATATGATACATTACTCATTTACAACAGCTAATGAACAGATGAAACTGCCAGGTAGAGTTTTGTCTTAACAACCTGACTTGAAAACAGATTTTGATCTCCTACTTCAATGCTAAAAGCTATTTTTTTCTGTTAGCAACCACGCCAGTACATGCAATAAAAGGCAGCACATCCTATGCTTTGTGTTAATGGGGAGCCCACTGTTTCTGTAAAGAACTTTCTAAAAAGCAAAGAAGAGGTAAACAGTGAACTTGGCTTCTTCTAATATTACTTTCTTCTCCACCTGTCCATATGGAATCTAACATGCTGCTTGTATTATGTAGGTCATGAATAATGAAGTACTTTGGCTGGCTCTAAAAGGCAACAGGTAGGATAGTTAAGTCTGCAGTTTCCTTTGCAGGTTAGACATATGTGTTTTTTTTTCACAGAGTAAATGACCTGCAAACCCAACGATACTCTTGCACAGCTTGTGGTGTGCCAAAGAGCTCAGCTTGCTGTGTGGCTGTGCTGTTAGGATAAAATTTTCTGTGATGTCTGGTAAAAAAAAGCTTTACAATGATGCTTTGTGTCTCTGGTGATTGCTGTTTTTCATAAACTTGGTGATGATCTGCACCTTCAGTCTTTGCTTCAACTAATGGTAGGCCTCCTCCTTCCCACAGCCTGGGAAACCTCAGCTAGTTTATTTAATACTTTTCCCTCTAGTGTCCTTTTTTTTTTTTTTTTTTTTTTTTTGTGGTCTCAGCAAAACCTTGAAGGTGAAGGTGAAACACATCAAATAAAATACTCTTGCAGCAGTGCTGGTTCAACTAGGGAGAAAGTAGCAATGAAAATAGCATGAAAACACTTGATTAGGTTTCTAGCTCTATTTGGCAGGTCAAAAGTCTTTGGAGGAAATAGGGAGATTCCAAAGACTGTAGTGAAGCTTGAGTTAAATAATAATAGGGTGTTCATTGGTCATTAAAAGTAACTAATACTTTTAATGACTTCACATTAAAAGTAACTAATACTTTTAATATTAGCTTGGAATGACAAATAGGTCCAAAGTGTGCAGATAGGAGCAGTTGCTTTACTTCCCTTTAAAAACAGAAGACAAAACAACAAATACAATGTGTGACCAAACAGTAACATTCTGTTTTATAGTCTCTGGCAATGAGTTAATAATGGCTCTGTGGTGTGAAGGGCTCAGGACAATCTTAAAACAATGTGATATTTTGGCTATCCAGGGAACCATTTTTAAAGCGAGACTGGGCTTATTCACACCATGGGGTCCTGAAATCATAGAAGCTGACCTGCAACAAAAACAAACAGAAAGAAGGTTTTTTTGATTCTATCATAAACATTTGGCTGCAAATCATCACTGACCTCAGAACCCACTTAAAAAAATATGACATAATTCGATATTTTTTGTAGCAGTCAACTAGAAAGCTCAAGTTCTCAGGTCATACAAATTTAATCATAGAATCATAGAATCATAGAATGGTAAGGTTGGAAGGGACCTCAAGGATCACTTAGTTCCAACCTCCTGCCATAGGCAGGGACACCTCCCACTAGCACAGGTCACTCAAGGCCTCATCCAACCTGGCCTTGAACACCTCCAGGGAGGGAGCAGCCACAAACTCCCTGGGCACCCTGTGCCAGTGCCTCACCACCCTCACTGCAAACAACTTCCTCCTGACATTCAGTCCAAATCTTCCCTCTGCCAGTTCAAACCCATTGTCCCTTGTCCTGTCATTGCAAGTCCTTGTAAATAGTCCCTCCCCAGCCTTCCTGTAGCCCCCTTCAGATCCTGGAAGGCTACTCTAAGGTCTCCTGGAAGCCTTCTCTTCTCCAGGCTGCAGAGCCCCAACTTTCTCAGTCTGTCCTCATAGCAGAGCTGCTGCAGCCCTCCGATCATCTTCGTGGCCTCCTCTGGACCCTTTCCAACAGTTCAGTACAATTCAGTTTAATGTAAAAATCCAGTAAGTTGCCCAGTGCCTTTCATGATTAGCAGCTTCTGTTGGCTGACACATCAGGTTTGTTTAAAATCACTAGACCAAAGCATGCAGACTTTCCTTCACTTCATTTTTTCTTTTTTTTCCTTTTCTTGTAATTTCTGAATTATCTATTATAGGATATTTTGAGAAAGTAGTAATAAGGAAAAAAAAAAGAGCAAACCATAAACAGAAGATGGGCAGTTTAAGTGCCAACTGTGAAATCATCATTATTAACAACAAAATGGTGCTTTATGACTTTGGAAATAAGCAGATTTACTAATCTGAAAACTGTCTTGCTTCTGCCGTTTTCTTCGCGAGTGCAATTCATAAGAAGCTGTCCAGCTGCATTTCAGGGATACAAGAGAAAGCAGCTTCTATGTGAAAATTAGAAATAGATTTCAATTTTCTTGCTGCCGTTTTAACTAAACAGCCTGTTAGCCTATTTAAATAGGAGAACATACTGTGTACTCCTGGCCTAGAATACATCAAAAGTAATGTGATTATGTCTGTTTTGATACAACCCTATCTCACTGCTACCTAGATGCTCTTACATGAAGGATACATGGAATTAGTTCCACATTTCTTCTCTTACAATTAGCATATTAATGTACCAAACAGATAATGCTGAAAGCCTGGATGCTTGAGCACACACTGTGCCTTCTTCATTGAGCTCCTGCAAGTCCTCAGGAATGTATCTGCACGTGCTCTCTGCCTCCTACTTGTCCTGAGAGCAGCCCTGACCTATGGACCACAGCTGAGATGCTTTTGATGCTTATTTACTTTGTTGGCCTCAGAAATTCCACGAAAAAAAAAAAAAAAAAGGCTCAGTGTCAGGCTACCCACAATGGAGCCTTTGCTTTTCCTACGTGTGTGTTGATGTGTGTGTGGATGCACGTCACAGCTGCATGCATTCCTCAATAGATGTGGAGACAGCAGAAGGGATTTGTAAATACCCAGCTCTCACACATGTGTTTTTGATATGTGCTTGTATGTATGTTCAGACCTATGGATAAGGTATCCATCCATATGTACAAGGTATGCATCTATATGCATACAGGCCATGTAAGGTCCTGCACCTGGGTAGACACAATCCCAAGCACAAATACAGGTTGGGTGGTGAATGGCTGAGAGCAGCCCTGAGGAAAAGGACCTTGGGGTCTGGGTTCATGAAAAGCTCAACATGAACCTGCAGTGAGTGCAGCCCAGACAGCTAACTGAGTCCTGGGCTGCATCAGGAGAACCGTGGCCAGCAGGGCAAGGGAGGGGATTCTGCCCCTTTACTCTTCTCTCGTCAGACCCCATCTGGAATCCTGTGTGCAGTTCTGGAGCCCCCAGCACAGGAAGGACATGGAACTGTTGGAGCAGGTCCAGAGGAGTGCCACGAAGGTGATCAGAGGGCTGCAGCAGCTCTGCTATGAGGACAGACTGAGAGAGTTGGGGTTCTTCAGCCTGGAGAAGAGAGGGCTTCCAG